>JAXQQM020066512.1:0-69060 GCA_034641835.2 Pinus albicaulis | reverse complement strand
ACTAGTACTATTATTGATGATGTACCACCAACTAATATATGACATTTATATTACAGTTGTATATTTTTGACATTATATATATATATATATATATATATATATATATATATATATATGGTCCATGTATTTTATGCTCATGTTGCAGTTGTACTTAATTTACATGTTGGTGATCATCATGATGTGTATATTGTTAGGTCATGTTAGATATGTTCATTTAATGTGCAGCTTGCAGATATATGTCTATGTGATAGTAGTTATTTCACATGAGATGTATATTTGATGTTTGTGTTGTGATGATGTTATATAATGCTAATTGTGTTTTGTAAGATGATCATGATCACGATGATGTTAGCGAATTTGAATATGTTTTTTAGTTGAATATGATGTTTGTATGATGGTTATCATGATCGTGATGTTTATTAACTAATTTAATATTAAACGATCATGATATTTTAAAATTGTAATATTTGTAATTATAATTGTATGTCAAATTCTAAAATTGTAATTTTATTTATATTAATTGTAATTTTAATTGTAATTGTATGTAAATTTTTAATTGTAATTGTAAATTTTAAATTTGTGAAATTGTAATTGTATATATGTAAAATTCTAAAATTGTAATTGTAATTTTAATTGTAATTGTATGTGAAATTGTAAAATTGTAATTGTAATTGTAATTGTAATTCTAATTGTATTAATGTGAAATGATTTTATTAAAAATTTTAAATTTTAAAATTGTAAAATTTTAAATAATTGTAAAATAATAAATCTAGAATAATATGAATTATTGTAACATAATAAAGTTTAGAAAATAATGCAAATAAATTCATGTGCTTTAGAATTATAATTATTTTATTATGATCTTACATACAAAAAAAATAACTTTATACAGTAAGCAATTTTTTTTGAGACCAACATAACTGCAAATTATCAAGTGAAATATTGATTTTAACATTAACATAATGCAAATTACCAATTAATTCAAAATACATATTATAATGTTTCGAAAAAACCATCTTAAAAAGTATAAATATTGATGAAATAACACATGTACCATATCACTCTCAGTTCTCATGATCACCCTCATTATCTTCTAGCTCACATGGCATTATAATACTATTGTTCTCAAAAATATGTTTTGATCTATGGTCATGTCTCAATACAGACTGTTAGCCACCTATAAATTTTTTGACAAGCAAATAGGTGGCTAAATTGTTCTTGAGCCTTCAAGGAATACATTCCTCTGAAAAAATATCATCCTTGAAGCCTCCATGTGTCCTTTTTCCTTTGAACAATCTTCACTGTTGTTTCCATGAGAAAGCCCTGTTGTTTCATGAAGAAGAATGCTAAAAAAGGCCTCCATTTCCCCCTATTTCATTCCCCCTAAACCTCTGTTTTCATCACATTTTTCCCCTTCTGCAAAGTCCTCCAAATTCCCTTTTTAACCTTCTAAATCATCCCAAATCCCCTTTAAATCTTACAAACACCCTTTTTTTGGCTTAAAAACCCTTTATTCCCTCTACCGAATCCCTCTTTTGGTACCGAATCCCTCTTTTGGCCTTAAAAAGCACTAAAATTAAGCCAAAAACCCCACTTTTCTATATAATAGGCTTAAGCCCCTTTCGGCTAGCCCCATTAACCACTTCCCCACCATATGCCCAGCGCCCAGGACCAAGCACTAAAGCCCCAGACGCTTATCGCAATCAGGACTTTCAATATGTGCATTTCCTTTGTTTCTCGTGATTTTCCCGATGCAAGAAAGTTTATACTGTCGAATTCCACTTTTTTTTCAGCCATTGATCTGTGAAGATCTAACGATTTAGCACAAATCACAGTGAGCCTGTCACCCCTACCCATTTACCACTCCAATTGTATTTAGACCGTCGATCTATTTCTAGATCAGACGGCTATCGCGTAATCGCTCATCGTCAATCGCGCCAAGCACATCGCATTTGACCTCCCGATTGGCGATCCCCGATTGAATCTGAACCGTCTGTCTCGCGTGATCCAACGGTCCAGATCTCATCACTCCCCGCTCATTGCCCCACCTGTCCTCCCTTCCGATTGGATCTCCGTTGTTAATCTCATTAGATCCAACGGTCCACATTTCTCCTGCCCATTAGCCTGACCCTTTGCCTTCGTGCTCCATCTGAAGATCTTAGCCGTTCATCCTATAGATCCGACGGTCCAAATCAAACCCGCTTTTGACTTTCCCTCCCATTACCAACCACGCATCTCCCCTCATCACGCTCCATCCTCAGCCGTCCGATCTTTCCGCTCCAGATCAAACAACCAGCGTGCATATCGCGTTGTTTTGGCGTCCGAACTTTAAAGATCAGAAATTACGCGATGTAAGCAGTTTTGCAGTGCCACATGTCATGTGGCAAGGCATATCGCGTGATTTTGGGCAAATTTTCTAAACCGCCTTAGGGCCACGCGACGCCAGTGGTTTTCCCTTCCAAAACCACCTTCCTCTCTTTGTTCCCGCAACCTCCGTCATCTAATCTCAACCGTCCATTGAGCTAGATCTACGGTCTATATCACATCGCGTTTTTCCACCCATATTTATTCATCGGGCTTCCATAGTGTTCCATCGGAAGATCCCCACAGTCGATCTCCTCCTAAGATCTGATGGCTCGTAGTAAATCGCCCTTCGCCCGCCGGGTCCCACCATCCAAAGGTCCCGCTTTCGTTCATTTTTCGTCCTTTCCCATTGTACACTCGAGTGTTAAAACTTTGGGTTTTACACTAAATGTTATTTCTTTCGCCTAATTTACTATTAGCACCTCCGTCATAAATCCTGGCCGTTGATCACCATCTCCATATCTAATCTAACGGTCTGCAACCTGTTTTACACCAAATCTCCAATCATCTCGTTCTTTCACCATTTGTAGTGTTTTTCACCTGTTTTCACCGCATCCACCATTTCTGCCACCACCTCCACAGGACTCTGCAGCATTGCTCAGCCAGCTCCCCTGGATTTTTATAACAGTTTTATTGCATTTGTGCAGGGATTTTAGAGTGTAAAATTCACTCTGCCTCTGCAGTCACAGTATCTGTGATTGAGAGCACAGAGAGGCCATTATAGCAGCAGCAAAACGAATTAGCAGAGACAGATTAAAGGGATTACCGCTTATTATTGAATATTAACGATTGTAATCCCGTATTCAAAGGATAAAGACGCAGCTTGAAGACCAAAAACACATGAAACAAGCCATATCTGTGTTTAATGTCAGTAGAACGTATTTTCTCAGAAAGTACACCTTTCGACAGAAGTCTCCATGCCTCCTCGAGCCCTTAAAAGCTAATTCACTGACAGAAGCTTCTTAAAATACTGTTAGGACAAAATTTATGGAAGCATGGAAACCCAAAAGACCTTCAGTCACCTTACTTGCTTCAGGAGACAGAACAGAGTGCCTTACAGTCAAAGAGGCCTCCAAAGGAACATCTGAGGTCAATATCGACCTGACAAAGACTCCTAGACCATACCATAGAGTACATACAGTGATGCAGATCGCCATTAAGTAGAGTGGCCTTGATCTTCTGCCTCCACTCTGTCTTAATGAGTCGATTTAATTCACATCTACTCTTGCTATTATTCATTATCCTATAAGAACCCCTAAAGAACATATTGTAAAGGTTGTTGTTGCTGTTAGTGTAGGGATTCATTCGATTTTAGAACTGTTATTGGGGGAGTGTAGCTGAGTAGTTTGTAATTTAGTAGGCTAGGAGGAGAAAGTTTGGAATGTATTAGCCATTGAGCTCAGTGTATGTGACTGGTGTTTCACATCAATTAATCAATCAAATTTCACACAATCCTGGTCTATATTATGGGTGATGTTTCTCTTATTGCATTGTCTTATTTCATTTTAGTTATACTGTCCATTTATTCTCCGACAAGAATCAGTAAATTAGGCTTAAGATATACCCCTGCATGGTACCTTAATGCCCACTGCTCTTCTTATCCTTGATGTTTTCTGCTGATAGTGAATCTAAGAGCAAGTTCATGCAATTTAACCAGTTAAAGATGTTGGTCCAATCCATTCTTGCTGATGTGTGAATTCGGGGTTTGTTGCTTAGATGTTCTGGTTGGGTTTAACCTGGAAGAATTGGGATACTAGGGATTTAGTGTAAGCCCTGTCCACTGGGGTCCTTTTCCAATAGATTGGCCTTTCTAATATCCCTTGAACTGGTGTCAAAGCATTTAAGGTTAAAATCCCTTCTTTGATCTTAGGCCTAGTTCTGTGTTAAATCTTGTCTCTGTTTTTCTCTTGGAATATGTTGAAGCAGGCCTAGAGTTAAATGACCTCTGACCTGATGGTATGCTACCCTTTGTATCTTCATTGAGAGTTTCCTTTGAGTATGTCAAAGCAGGCCTGGATTTAAATGATATCTGACCTGATCTCCAAACAGAAATTAGGTTTTCTTCCCTTCCTTCACCTTCACTCCTATTGTTCCATTCCACCATATATCTAAAAGATCCTTTAGTATAGATGAATTTCCCTTTGGAAAGCCTCGCTTAGTTGTTATGCAAGTAATCCCCTTTCATGACTCCATAGCCCAATGGATGATACTTTCTTGATATATCCTCTTTTACCAAAACGTCCTTCTTCTTTGTTCCTTTCATTCCACAACCTTCTCAGTTGATGATCTCCGACCAACCCAACAACCAACCAAATCATTTAAACCCGCCTTTGTGCTTCATACTTAGCCTAATACCTCATTTTGAGCTCTCAAAGATATATATTTATTTGCCTTTATTGGAGAGATCCATCTCCGGGTCTAGGAGGGCTAGATCCTAGCGCCCCAAAGTGGTTGTGATGTTGTCCAGTCTTTTGGTCTTGCCAATCTGGCCAAAACACTAGAACCCCAACATAATGGCGACTCCATGGGGAACTTGAGTACATTTTATCTAGAAATCCTTAGGCACTCAAAAGACCCAAAATATCTGGTTATATTGGTATTTTAATGTTGATGGTGGATAGCAGCCTATTTCAAACATTCACATTCATCCACCTGGCGACTCTAGACTCCATGAATCTCAAGGAGTCCACTAGAGGAAGAACCTGAAATATGGCCAGGCGTCATAGAAGGGTAGAACATTTGGGTTGGATTTGTTTAAAGAAATCATTGTTTTTACCTATCACAATGTTTTGTCCTACTTTAAGCATGATCAAGTGAACAAAGATGAAACCCACGTTGAGTATGGAAAAGATCTAAATCCTCAGTCTTCAGACCATGAGCAAACCCATACACCTGTGAAAGATCTAGTGAAACAAGAGCCTCATGATGTATCTCTTACCCCTGATGAATCTTTAAGCAGTCATAAGCCTCCTATTGCACTACCTACACCTACAAAGGTTATAGAAAGATATAAGCCCCTAGTTTTTCCTCTTATCTTCCAACCCCTTCCTACAGAACTTATAAACTAGTTGCCTCTTTTTGATGGAGAAACGAAAAGGACCACTGCTGAGCAGCATATTCAAAAGCTCAAGGATTTAATTGACTCATATGAAATAGAAGAGGATGATGTGCATATTAGAATGTTCCCCTTGTCATTGAAAGGAAATGTTAAGAGTTGGTTCAAAAACCTTCCAGCTATGAGCATCATCAATTTTCAGTAGTTTGCTCAAGTTTTCCTCAATAGATGGATAGTCCCTGTAAATGTCTTCCTCGTCCTAGAAGAATATCAGAATTTGAGAAGACAACCAGGTGAGACAGTACAGAAATTTTCAGCCAGGTTTAATAAGGTATACAATGCAATACCTTCTGACATAAAACTACCCTTGGGATGGGCCTTATTGCACTATCCTAGTTCTTTTGACCCCGAGGTGGAATTCCATATAAGAGAAAGAGAGCCTTCGAGCCTGGGAGAAATGCAGAGCATAGAGATTACTGCCAAATACAACATAAAGTGCAGGGAGGCAAGATTAAAAGCGGAGAAGAAGGACCAAACAGAACAAAAAGGGCAGATCTCTTTAGGAAACAAGCTAGAAAGAATGATAGAGACAACCAATTCCTTGCTGAACATAGAAGAGGAAGAGCATGAGGTTGAAATCAGGAATGATGATTGGAAGCGACCTACACCTTGTCCTTAGAAAGAACAAACCAGATCATTGCAAGAATCGAATTACATGCAAAGCATGTATGATGAACAAGATTTTGAATCAGAAGAGGAACTTGCAAATTTTTGTGAAGAAAGGCTTGTTGAGGATCCGATGGATTCGGCTGGTAGCATTGCTTATAATTATGATTTCTCTAACATGGATCTGTTTGATGATAATTTTTTCCAAAGGGAAACTGAGCTTGTAGGACCATCATCAGTAGATCTATGGGAGGAAGATCAGGGCCAACAACTTCAAGAAAGTGATGAGCCGATGAAGGCCATCTATGATACTGATGAAGAAAGTGTCGGAAGCATGGTAGTAGACAAAATTTCATAAGATCTTCACTCTATTATATATCAGATCATTAGTGATAATTTCAAAGAAGATGGAATTCAGCAGCTCTTTAGCGTAGAGGGTAAGGAAGAAAGAAATGAATAAAATATTGAGCGAGATGAATATCTGGAGCCTTCTCCTGAAAGGGTTGAGGTAATCAAAGGAATCCCTGGTCAAGAATATGTTAATTTTTTCATAGAGCTCAGTTCACTCCAGCAGAACCTGCCAGGGTCAGAAGAAGGTAACCTTGCCATACATGATGAGTCCTCTAGTTCAGGCTGCAGTGAAGGTTAGGGAGGCCTTATTTCCCACAAACATCTTTGTCTTGATCTAGTGGAGGAAGAGGTATGCCTCGTTGACACTTACCTGTCAAATACTCCTAACCAGGAAAAGGAGGAGTGTGATTACAGAGGCCACACTATAGATGCAGTGATTGAAGCTGCCCAGGATATAAACAGCCTACCAGTCATGGGAGGCTTTGAAGAAAAAAGTTTATATAAAGTTTTTGCTGATCCTATGGTAGAATATATGGAGGCCCTGATTGGCTCAGCCCCTCAAGCATTGATCCCTTTCAAAAACTAGATACATTAGAAATGGTCAACACTGGTGGTGGCCTAAGTTTTGAAGATCCACATGAAGAGTACCCTATGGTTATCTTTGACAAGCCGTCAGTTTTTCTATCCTTTTTGTTATTGCTTGACTGGATGCACTGGCATTATTGTATCACCTAGAGCATCAGAGATTTCCAGATAGAGTAGGGTAGGTAGGAAAAGCTCAATAAAGCTCATCTTGTGAGCATTTAGTTAGTTGTTTTTATTTCTGCAAAGTCCAGCAAGCCAGACAGTCTAATCCTGGCTTGAATGTTTTTCAATTTCGGTCTTAGAATGTAGAGTAGAAATCTGCTAGACAGTTTAATCCTAGCATATATAGTTTAGGTAGAGAAGATATGAGGCCAACTGTCAAATCTGGTCTCATGGAGTAATAAGGGTAGCAGTAGAGTAGGTTTATTTTCCTGTTTGTAAAAATTGATAATGTAAAGGGTCTGCAAGTCTAAATGCACCCAGAAGAAAAATGTTAGGACTATAGTATGGGTAGGTAGTTGTTTGGGAGAATATTACTATTGATATGATGTCTTCATGAGTTGTGGTAGCTGATCCAAGAAAGAGAAGGATGTGCCAAGCACCAGGCATCTGGCCTACACCAAAGATTATTCTCTGAATTCTTGACACCTTCAAGAAAATGCCATCCTCATGTGGAGCCACTGTTAGCCACCTATAAATTTTTTGACAAGAAAACAGGTGGCTAAATTGATTTTGAGCCTTCAAGGAATATATTTCATCCTTGAAGCCTCCCTGTGTCCTTTTTCCTTTGAACAATCTTCACTGCTGTTTCCCTGAGAATGCTCAAAAAGGACTCCATTTCCCCCTATTTCATTCCCCCTAAACCTTTGCTTTTATCACCCTTTTTCCCCTTCTGCAAAGTCCTTCAAATTCCATTTTTAACCTTCTAAATCATCCCAAATCCCCTTTAAACCTTACAAACACCCTTTGTTTGGCTTAAAAACCCTTTATTCCCTCTACTGAATCCCTCTTTTGGCCTTAAAAAGCACTAAAATTAAGCCAAAAAAACCCACTTTTCTATATAATATGCTTAAGCCCCTTTAGGCTAGCCCCATTAACCACTTCCCCACCATATGCCTAGCACCCAGGACCAAGCGTTAAAGCCCCGGGTGCTTATCACAATCGGGACTTTCAATATGTGCATTTCCTTTGTTTCTCGTGATTTTCTCGATGCGAGAAAGTTTATACTATCGGCTTTCGCTTTTTTTTTAGTCATTGATCTGTGAAGATCTAACGGTTCAGCGCAAATCACAGTGAGCCCGTCACCCCTACCCATTTACCCCTTCGATTGTATTTAGACCGTCGATCTATTTCCAGTTTGGACGACTATCGCGTAATTGCTCGCCGCCGATCGCACCAATTGCATCGCATTTGACCTCCCTATTGGTGAGCCCCGATTGAATCTGAGCCGTCCATCCCGCGTGATCCAACAGTTCAGATCTCATCACTCCCCACTCATGGCCGTGCCTATCCTCCCTTTCGATTGGATATCCATCGTTAATCCCGTTAGATCCAACGGTCCACCTTTCTCCCGCCCATTAACCTGACCCTTTGCCTTCATGCTCCATATGAAGATCTCAGCCGTTCATCCTATAGATTCGACGGTCCAGCTTTTGACTTTCCCTCCCGTTACTGACCACGCATCTCTCCTCATCACGCTCCATCCTTAGCCGTTCGATCTTTTCGCTCCAGATCCAACGGCCAGTGTGCATATCGCATTGTTTCGGCGTCCGAACTTTAATGATAAAAAATTACGCAATGTAAGCAGTTTTGCAGTGCCACGTGTCACATGGCAAGGCATATCACGTGATTTTGGGCAAAGTTTCTAAACCACCTTAGGGCCACGCGACGCCAGTGGTTTTCCCATCCAAAACCTCCTTCCTCCCTTTGTTCCCGCAACCTCCGTCTTCTAATCTCAACCGTCCGTTGATCCAGATCTACGGTCTATATCACATTGAATTTTTCCACCCATATTTCTTCATCGAGCTTCCATAGTGTTCCACCAGAAGATCCCCACCATCGATCTCCTCCTCAGATCCGACGGCTCACAGTAAATTTCCCTCTACCCGCCAGGTCCCACCATCCAAAGGTCCTGCTTCCGTTCATTTTTCATCCTTTCCCTTTGTAAATCACCCGAGCGTTAAAAATTTGGGTTTTACACTAAATGTTATTTCTTTTGCCCAATTTAATATTAACACCTCCATCATAAATCATGGCCGTTGATCACCATCTCCATATCTAATCTAACGGTCTGTGACCTGTTCTACACCAAATCTCCATCAGCTCATTCTTTCACCATTTGCAGTGTTTTTCACCTGTTTTCACCACATCCACCATTTCCGCCACCACCTCCCCTGGATTTTTATAACAGTTTTATTGCATTTGTGCAGGGATTTCAGAGTGGAAAATTCACTCTGCCTCTGTAGTCACAGTCTCTGTGGCTGAGAGCGAAGAGAGGCCATTACAGCAGCAGCAAAATGAATTAGCAGAGATAGATTAAAGGGATTACTGCTTATTATTGAAGATTAACGATTGTAATCCCATATTCAAAGGATAAAGACGCAGCTTGAAGACAAAAAACACATGAAGCAAGCCATATCTATGTTTAATGTCAGCAAAACATATTTTGTCAGAAAGTACACCTTTCGACAGAAGATTCCATGCCTCCTCGAGCCCTTAAAAGCTAATTCACTGACAGAAGCTTCTTAAAAGACTGTCAGGGCAGCAGTTATGGAAGCATGGAAACACAGAAGACCTTCAATCACCTTACTTGCTTCAGGAGACATAACAGAGTGCCTTACAGTCAAAGAGGCCTCCAAAGGAACATCTAAGGTCAATATTGACTTGACAAAGACTCCTAGACCATACCACAGAGTACATACAGTGATGCAGATCGCCATTAAGTAAAGTGGGCTCGATCTGCTACCTCCACTCTATCTTAATGAGTCAATTTAATTCACATCTACTCCTGCTATTATTCATTCTCCTATAAGAACCCCTGAAAAACTTATTGTAAAGGTTGTTGTTGCTGTTAGTGTAGGGATTTATTCGATTGTAGAACTATTATTGGGGGAGTGTAGCTGAGTAGTTTGTAATTTAGTAGGCTAGGAGGAGAAAGTTAAGAATGTATTAGCCATTTAGCTCAGTGTATGTGGCTGGTGTTGCACATCAATTAATCAAGAAAATTTCACAGGATCCTGGTCTATATTACAGGTGATGTTTCTCTTATTGCATTGTATTATTTCATTTTAATCATACTGTCCATTTATTCTCTGATAAGAATCAGTAAATCAGGCTTAAGATATACCCCTGCATGATACCTTAATGCCCACTGCTCTTCTTATCCTTGATGTTTTATGCTAATAGTGAATCTAAGAGCAAGTTCATGCAATTTAACCAATTAAAGATGTTGGTCCAATCCATTCTTGTTGATGTGTGAATTTGGGGTTTCTTGCTTAGATGTTCTGGTTGGGTTTAACCTGGAAGAATTGGGATACTGGGGATTTAGTGTAAGCTCTATCCACTGGGGTCCTTTTCCAATAGATTGGCCTTTCTAAGATCCCTTGAACTGGTGTCAAAGCATTGAAGGTTAAAATCCTTTCTTTGATCTTAGGCCTAGTTCTATGTTAAATCTTATCTCCGTTTTTATCTTGGAATATATTGAAGCAGGCCTAGAGTTAAATGACCTCTGACCTAATCTTAAGCTGCCCTTTGTATCTTCATTGAGAGTTTCCTTTGAGTATGTCAAAGCAGGCTTGGATTTAAATGATATCTGACTTGATCTCCAAACAGAAATTGGTTTTTCTTCCCTTCCTTCAACTTCACTCCTATTGTTTCATTCCACCATCTATCTAAAAAATCCTTTAGTATAGCTGACTTGCCCTTTGGAAAGCCTCGCTTAGTTTTTATGCAAGTAATCCCCTTTCATGACTCCATAGCCCAATGGATGATACTTTATTGATCTATCCTCTTTTACCGAAATGTCCTACTGCTTTGTTCCTTTCATTCCACAACCTTCTCAGTTGATGATCTCCAACCAACCCAACAACCAACCAAATCATTTAAACCCCCCTTTGTGCTTCATACCTAGCCTAATACCTCATTTTGAGCTCTCAAAGATATATATTTCTTTGCCTTTATTGGAGAGATCCCTCTTCGGGTCCAAGAGGGCTAGATCCTAGGGCCCCAAAGTGGTTGTGATGTTGTCCAGTATTTTGGTCTTGCCAATCTGGCCAAAACACTGGAACCCCAACACAGACCACAAATCCCTATCCAAAACATCTAGGTAAAAAAACACTTATTGTAGTGTTTAGGGAAAACATAGGGCTTCTTAGGTTTATCCCACATCATCCTAGAGTTGATACATACCAGCGTACTATTGCGATCTTCCTTTACATTATTCCGATCAAAAGTGTCCCACCACTTGCACCTACAAATAACACATTGGAAAGAAGAGAAATCCACTTCAATGATTTGTTGTATCTTTTCGATGTAGCCTAATGTCCCTCATACTAGGTTTTGATCATAGTGGCTAGATGGACTAGATTGATCAAACTCGAATTTCACTCCACAGTCCTGTGTGATGTTTCAACATCGACATTTTCTGTGTGAAAATGGTGTCGATATGCCGACATATATGGGAACAAATGCACATATTATAAAAAAGTTAAGAAAATCATAATGTCATGTGTCTTATAATAACCCAATAGTTAAAATATGAAACATGTCTTACAAGTTTCAAATGTACATATAAATTAAATAGATTATTACCGAGTTGCTGCACCCAATCCCTACGTTTAGCGCATCCTCTTCAGCACGTGGGTAACGATCGGTTGCACTGTATTTCTCTCTAAATTGGTTAGAAACCCAACCGTTGGGGCATATTTTTGGCATATTTTCTTTTAAATGATCAGGATAAGGCACACTTCTACCATTCAACCGTCTGAATTCTTTCCTGTCATTATCCCATTTCATCCTCTTTTGTTCGTACAATGCGACCTACGTTTTTGTCGCTTCAAAATTTTAAAGAATGAATTTATTGATTGCTTCAATTTCTGCATTCGCTGATGAAATCAAACTGACATTATATAGTATATAGAGATCAAAATATAAATTATATCAAAGTTCCACATGAATATTTACTTTGTGTAAATTTGAAAAATTATAATTCTCTTACTCTTTATCAAGTGTTTTTTTCCACTCGTTTGGAGCAACTCCCCTCCTCTTTTGTCTTCATCCCTTTCATCGTCCCAAATAACCGCACTTGGTCTATTGTCGATCTTCTTGATGTACTCACTGGCATAATATAAGGACTCATACGATATGTACCCCTCTACCATATACCCCTCGATTTTTTCCCTTTGTCGAACAAAACCTTTCAATTTCTTCATGTACCTCTCTAAGAAGAACATTTAATGATAGGAAACCACCCCACCTAATTCAATCTCATCTACTAGGTGGATTAGAATATGAACCTGCAAGTCCATGAAACTCGTCAGCAGTTCCTTCTCAAACATACAAACAATCTCAACTATCTCTTGACGCCATCGTGGAATGCTAGCCACATGAATATCCTTTGACGTGATCCAATGTACAAATGCAGATAATTTAGATATGGAATGTCCTAAGTCTTGAGGGAATTCATGTTTCACGCACCCACGCACAAACAAAGGATAATAACACTACAAAGTTATAAACATGTGCAATGATATACAAAATTAGTTATGTTGTATGATCCCTGGATGGGATAAATTTTATTAATATAAAAAATAACAAAATCATGTTTTTTACATTATACGTACTCTTAGAAGATTCAAATGGTCATGCCATTTCAACCTCGACAAATGGTCATCCAGGGTGAAGCAACGCCGTAGTGAACACCCGTATTAAGATGGCGCCACCACACCCATTATAACTTCCTTTTCCAAAGAAATATCATCTTTTTTTTAAATCCATGGGACATCACCTTCTTTGAAATAGCATGACTTAGAGGGACCAACGCTTGCCTCTGATCCTATACTTTCTAATCATCTTGGCCAATGTTTCTTTTTAGTTTTTGAAGTAATAAGATTTTTCTTAACATCCAATGTGTCACTTTGTTTCAATGATATGTTCCTCCATAAAGAAGATGCAACATTTTAAATATATGCATGGGATCAAATAAGTGGGTAATATTAAGATGCTCCCAATATGGGAGGTTATAAAAGATAGATTTCCTTTTCATCCCAATGGGAAATTTCTCAACATATGTGTCGAAGAATTCTGGATCATCAAACATAGGCTCCCCATTTGAATAAAACATTTATATGAACTCCTTCTCCTTCTCTCTGTCATATGCTCTAAGCCATTCAGCTGGTGTCATTATTGGATGCCTTTGGGATCTCTCTCGTTTACCATTGAAAGTGGATGCTTCTCTTCTATAAGGGTGTTCTTCTGTGAGGAATACCTTGGAGCAATCATACACTGGCTTTCGTAGGTCCTTGGACCATCTAGATTTCAGGGAAGGTCCACAAAATTTACATTCAAAATACCCTTTTGTTACAAGACCTACGAGATTATTGTATGCAATTAATATGCATGGCACGTTAAAGAATATCATGAAGATTAGAACAATTACAATGAATTAAATAATTAATATGTGAAAGAATGTTGTTACGTATATAAACAAATCAATAAATTAAATATGTGATTTACCAGAGAAAACTCCTAATCCTGGATAACCATATGTCGTGTAAGAACATATTCCATACAATATAAAACTCCTCTCTTCTGCGATGGGTCTTGATACATCGTATACATTTATCCCATCCCATAATTCCTTCAGTTCATCTACTAGTGGTTGTAAGTAGACATCTATATTCTTCACTTGTCTTCTACCAAGGACTATGAGAGCCAACATAAGATGTTCATTCTTCATGGACAACCATGGGGGGATATTTTTATTGATCACTACTATAGGCCAAACAAAATAGTTGGTGTTTTGGAGGGAATATGGGTTGACGCTATCCATGGCTATGCTGATTCGTAGACTTCATACTTCATCCTTGAATTTTTTGGGCCATGTATCCTCTATGTGCTTCATGGCTATTGAATCAGTTGGGATTCGAATAAATCCCAACTCACTTTTGTGTGAGGCATGCCATCCTTACAACATAGCTAATTCTTTGCAACGAAAGAGCCTTTGAATCCTTGGGATTATAGGCATGTGCCTTAATATCTTAAAAGGACCAATACATGATTTACCCTTCTTTTTTATTTATCATACCTATCATGCCCACATTTTGGACATATCTTTTTTTATACATATTCTTCTTGATATAGAATACAATCATTTGGACATGCATGATATGATATGTACTCAACGCCCAACATTTTCAACAATTTCTTTGCCTCTTCGTAGCTACAGGGCAAGACATTATCACTCAGAAGAACCTTATCTTTGAATAAACTATAGTTGGTGATCATGGAAAAATATATTAATAAATGTACATTAATGCCGATATAATTATCAACGTTCATAAAATTTACCATTTGTAATGTTCATTGTGTACTGATTATATTTCTCAAATTTATTTAAGGAAGGAATTTATGGTAACTTACCTCAAAATTTCCAAGAAACGTGCATTCGACAAGCCAAATTTTTATTTCAAGTTATACAGTAACATCGTTGTCCCCAACTAGGTAGACTTTGACAGACTACCAGGTCCAAAGAGAGGGGTTGTGGAAGCAAATTTAAGACTTTCGAAAAAGGTGTCAGCAATATGAGCATCATCCCCTAGCTAATCATCATTTTGGAATGCATCTAACAAAATTGTCTCCATGGCAGTCGTATCCCTTAAGTAATCATCCATACTAACATCTATTTTATTTCCACCATTGCAATCTTGTGAATAACTATTATTGTTGTAGTCATTCCTAATTGGTGAATCTGGACATAACGAAAATTGAATTGGTGGTTGATTCAACCATTCTTGGTATCGTTCCTCTCTGATTTTTCCTCTTAATTCAGTATTCTCTCGATTTGACATTTCCATGGGTGCAACAGAAGATGGTAGGTAGGTCGCTCATCATCACTATAATCCTAATAATTAAAAAAAGTATTTGAACATGATTAGTACAAAATATAAGATATCAATTAGTAACCACGTTGACAATATTACATGATTAATTGGTTTGACGTTGAAACAATTACATTAATCAATATACCAAAAAATTATAATTATTACCATAATTTTCCCAGGATTGTGGCTAGAAGATTCAATATTGTTACAATTGGAAGGGTGAAGCAGCTATCCATTTTCATCTACCAAATGCGCCTTGCGGTATGCTTCTCCTAATAAGAGCTTCCGACATTTTATAGTTGTTTGAATATTTTGTGCATCTAAACTCAATTCTGAATCTGCATGAACCTACAAATTTGTATACATTATAAATTTAATTAATTTGTGCATGATTAACATGGATAAAAAACATAAATTCAATTAGATAATGAAAATATAAATAAAATCTAAAGAAAATATTACGTCTCGAGATGGATAGGGAGAACTCTGCAATGGACTTTGAGAAATATTATGGAATGAGTTGGATTTTGAAGAATTGTCCATTCAATATAATTATGATATTTTCTCCCTGCATTTGAGAAAAATCAAAAATAAATTTTGGTGCACACCCATAAAAGTAATGTCGGTGCCTTAAAAATGAACTTTTTGTTATCGGTGCTAATGTACAGATCACCACTTGGGTGCATTTTAGTTACATTGCACTGGTTCTGTGTTATTAACTAAAGCACTGGTGTGGTGCTATTAAGTAACGCACTAGTGACGAATAACCACAACTAAAAAAAGCACAACTATATTTTATTTAAGTGAAAAAAGAGGTAAATTGAAAAATGGGCAACAAAATATTTTCGAAAATCTAATTTCATAAAAAAATTCTTTAAATACTAAACACTTTTCATTATTTCACTATTTTTGCAAAAAAAATCAGCCAGAGATTTGTAGGAGACATACCTAGAGCAAGAGAGCACGAGAGCACTATGGAGCAACAAAATACATTTGAACATAAGTATTCAGACAAACAGAATTCCAAACCTCTGATGATCCAAACCCTATAGCATAGAATTTCAAAAAATCTTGTGATTAAAGTTTGTTGTTTTTTTACTTTTTTCTGCTATTTTTTTTACATAGCAAGAAAAAAAATTCAAATTTTTTTCATTTTTAGAAACAAAATCAATAAAAATCCATTTTTACTCTAAATCCTACATTATTTTTGTTTCTGCCCTTTCTTCTCCTTGTTTCTGTGATTTCAAAATTAATGCTTTTCATTTTAGATTTATAGGGTTTATATTGCTATATATATATATATGCCTAAGACATACAACCCGTGGGACGACTTACATAGTCGGATCCCAATCCATGTCGGCCCTTGCGTGAACTTACAAAAACATAATTTTTTTTTATCGGTGCACTCGATGTAACCTAGCGCATCGGTGTGCTATTTCATTATGGCGCATCGCGCTTGTGCTGTTTCCCAAAAAAAAATTATTGAGTTAATCAGTGCACCATGTAACATATAATTTACTGCACAGGGTCTCCTAGTTGACAGAGAGCACCATATGGTGGTCCCTTGTTTGCGCGGGGCGTTTATGCTACAAAAGCTAACACTGGACGATTTTTATAATTTTGTTTGTGTTAATTGGTGCGGTGGTTAACATGTAATGCACTGGTGCTCCTTGTTGACACAAAGCACCATACGGTGTATTATATTGTTTTTGCGGTGCATTTATAAGACCACTACGCCCCGACGTTGATGTGTACACCATGAATGGCGTACCGGTTTCTTGAGATTTTTTTTTTTTACTTGAAAAGTTGAAAATTTATTTATAAAATATATTAATGAATGATATGGTCCAGGTTTCATATTGATAAAGAAATGGCTGACAAGAGATAAAGTAACAAAAATAATGATAACACATCAAGAAAAGCAAAAAAGGAAAGTTCTTTGTAAATTATTTACAAAAAATATTATTTTTGAACTATATGTAAGTTTAACTAATATGTATTGTTTACTGTGTATCATGCAGAACCAAAAAATGATGAAGCTCGATAAGATTATTTCTAATCTCGGACCATAAGAGTGCAAAATCTTGATGGAAAAATTTGCAAAAGGATGAATCAGGTGAATGAAAAAATACTATCAATCCAATATGAGTTTCTTTTTTTAATTTTCATTAATAATATACTTAAAATTATTAGATAAAATGTGTCAAAAAATATATTAATTTACATAATTTTAATGTTCTACAGGGACCAACAACTCAGAAAAGGAATGTTGTTCTAAGAAAAGAAAAGAAATAGAACATGCAAATGAAAATGAATTGGTCCTTAGCTCATCTAGAGTGGTGTTGGAGGTTAATGAAAGGGGCAATGAATTTTACAAAAGTTTGAGGGATCTAGTGTATAGATGTTATTTCCACTTACAATACAAAAATCAATCCAATGATTCCAAGAACCAAATTTTATCTAAACTACAGGAAGAGTTTCCAGAGAATTGGTCAATGAGACATGTCAAAATTTTCAATAGAAAAAATGTAAAACAACAAAAAATAAGGAATGAAAAGGTAATATTCCTTTAAATGTTTGTCTAGAATTATTTATAAATATCATTTATAAATATCACTTTTGTTATATTTACTTGTCATATATCAATATAAAAATTAAATAGTTTATTTTCATGTTACATTCTCAGGAAGATTATGAAAATCTCAAAAGATGAATGAGCTGATATCATAAATATGCCAGTAGGAATGTCCAAAAATGTGTACAAGGATATGGTCAAAGAAATAGACAAAATTGCATCGTAGGAGCCATATCAACAACAATTTGCTTCAAATGTAACATGTAATCATTGATTTTTTCGATCGTTAGGTAAAATAAATAAACAATTTAGCATTAAATATTAATTTCAAGTATTTTCTTCTAGAAAATAAAAGAAAATGGAACCCATTCAGCACACAAAATAAGACGACAAGGAAGAAAAGGGTTAATATCTAAGTTTGTGAGTAATTCTTACTTCCTTATAACAACTTAACTAGATTTCATTTTTGTATTTTTTAAGTTGTTTTACAAAAATCATCATTGATTGTCTTCAAATAGGTGCTAACATACAAAGAAGAACGATCAGACGAATTGATTGACATTGGGTTAAATATGGGTTGTGAGTATATGCTGGCATATCAGAAATTAATTGTGGTATTTGTAAGCATCTATCGATCTTGTTTTACTTAGATCCATCTATAATTAATAGAACAAAAAGATATTTTATATTAAATATATGATTTTTTATGGGGTCTAAAACTTGCAGGAAACAAAGGATGGAACTGTGCCAACAGATGAAATCTTGAAAGATGGCATACTACATGGTTTTGAAAGAATGTGTATAGTTCATGAGTCAATTGTTGCTATGGTACATCATTTCTTTTCCATTTACATTGATGTATATTATTTAATAATTCAATTTTCATTATTCTCACCAATGTATATACACTCACTACAGTTTATTTTTATGTTTGTAGATGGAAGGTGAAGAAGAAGAAAACAATCAACACCATGAAAAAACATTTATGAAAATAACCCAAGTCATGGAAGTAGCTCTAGCAGTGACAACAGTTCAAGCAAAGAATGATGATCACAATGTTTGGATATCAAAGCAAGGCAATGTATTTTTTGAAATATTTGTCTGTGAAATCAGATATTTTTTTTAACGTAATGGAAATAGTGTCCCATTTGAAAGACAAAGGGATACCAATAACTGTCCCATTTTATATGACAAATAATGTCTTATTCATATATATATATAATAAATTATGTTCTAATTTATTCTATTGCATTCTCCATTGTCGCAATGAAATGTAACACCATTGATTAAATTTATGGATGATTAAATATTATAATGAAGAGATGTGAAATTTGATGATATGATATAAAAAATTAATCCAAACATTACATTCAAATGCACTAATAAAAATTTAATTCATAAGAATACTTTTAAAGAGAGAATCCATACAGGGGAAATAGATTATAGTAGAGAGGAATAACCTGTTTCTGAGTTATTAGAAAAACTCAGAAACAGGTTATTCCTCTCTTCTATAATCATATGAATACTGTTATAAGATATGTGTCGTCTTTTGATGAATAATGAATTTTAAAAAATCAAAATAATTATGATATGATATAAAAAATTAATCCAAACATCACATTCAAATGCATTAATAAAAATTTAATTAATATGAATAATGTTATAAGATGTGTCGACTTTTGATGAATAATGAATTTAAAAAAATCACAATAATTGCAATGTCACATGTCGATGTTTCTAAAAAATGAAAAATGAACACTGGTGCATGTCAGTTACTGTACACTGGTATGTTTATATGATGTGGTACACCCGTGTGTTTCTACGACCTATAGGCACTGCACAAATACAAATTCCAATTATAAATCTCGGTGCGTTTGTGCGATACTATGCACCAGTGCGTTTATGTGAGTCTACGTACCAGTGCATTTGTACGACCTATGGGCACCACACAAATACCAATGTGAATTAGAACAAACGATGTGTTTTTATGATATTGCACACCGATGCATTCCTATAACTTGACGTACAGGTGCATTGAGACGACCTATGGGCACCGGACAAATCCCAAGACCAATCAAAATGGCCTTGTGCATTGTGTCACCAACATTGCACCTCAGTGTGGTTTTATACCTTGACGGCCTGTGCATGCACCTTCGATCACCTTGGGCCACCTTCTAGATGACACGCACTAGTGCGTTGACACCTTAGTAGCGCACCGATGAAAAAAACATCTATAATAACCTCTGGTCACCCATTTTTTTTAGTTGTGTTGAAATTGCGTTAAAAGCTCCATCAAAACCTTTGTAATCATAAACAGATGTTGTAGCAAATGTGTTTTTGACATTTTTAGCCAATTTTATAACACTAAAAGCCTCCTTTATAACCTCCGCTAGAGGGTCTTTTCCTTGTAGTTCTTGGATATGTGTCCCATGGCCATGGTATTATATATTGTTTACATGGATTTTTTATCAGGGTTGTTACAGAACCCTCTGCCTTGGGGGAAGACCGTCCTTGATGTTAAATGACACCTACAAACCAAAAAACTACTAAAAAAAAAAAATGCCTATGGAGCTTTATAACATAGCTCCTTATAGTATTTACAATGACCACTGCTGAAACATGACAAACATACCATTTACTGCAGCTTTATAACACAACGCATTATGGTATTTGCAATAAAAATCACATATAATCATGCATATTCGCTTCAACCAACAAATAACCATACTATTTATGGAGCTTTAGATTACAACTCAATAAAATATTTAAAATGGTAACACATATGCACATTTTCTCAACCAAAAAATAAAAGGATACGATTCCACAACAAGGGAATCCAGAGGCTCACACCTCCACCCTCAAGGTAACACCAGGATGTCCATAATCCACTGCAAAGTCAAAGTTTCAATCCAATGTTCGGTGATACAATCTTGCGTTAGTGTACTGTCAATGAACAGTTACCGAGTCATTGTTCCATGGGACACTACCAATGTGCATCTGATTCCATTTGGAATGGCTAATGAACAAAAAAAATCCATCCCCACCCTGCCCTTCTCTGCTACACATTCCTTTGGGAAATCTGGTCACCCCCTTCCATGTATTCACACACCTTCCAAGTTCTACTGGCACCCCCATCTCACGTAGTCCATCCCTTGGAAAGAATTCCTCACATTGGAAGATACAAAACCCAAGGCATATTCCTGCCTCAAAACGATTATGTCAGTCATAGCATGCTCATGGAAATCAATGGACATTATTAGATACTAGTGTCCCACAATGGCCCTACTCCTGTAGTTATTTAATAGGATATTGCTGCATGTTCCAATTCATTTTGTTGACACTGCTAGTTGTTGCAGTTGGTTTCAACCATCCCAAATTGGGCATTACATGTTTTCCTATACCAAGCACATAATTGAAATAGCTACAAATCATACCTCATTGGTAGCCCATTAATAAGGTACACTTGCACTTATGTTTACTCCTGTCACAAAAATTCAAACAATATGCTTGATCAAATCATCATGTATAAACACATCGCATCTGCTAGCTCAAAACACAACCATCATATGTCAAAATCATGATTCACATGCAATGATTATAAACCATAATCATAAATTACATGTAACCATCATAAGTTAGAATCATAGATCACATTCATAATAGAATTGAAATAAAATATCAATACTTATCCTTCATCGATCCTTACTTCTCCCTTTATTCTTTCTGTACACACATCAGATCGATTGCCACATCCGACAAGCACCCAATACCTTTGCTTCTCTTCAATCACGTACACATACTCACAGTGTACATCACAACATGTACACCCACATACAACATACAACACCATACAATACACACACCCACGGCGGCATACGACAAATACACATACACCCAATGTAAAATTCAAGATAATACATACACCTACACTGGCATACAACACGTACACCTACATCTGGTGTAGAACAAAACACAATACATATAAATATACAAATTACAACACAACGGATACACGTCACAATACCACAACTACACAATGCACATATAAAGTACCGCATGCCCATAACACAACATGTATTACTTGCACACAATACCACATGTATACTAGTACCATATGCACAACATCTACATAGTACCACTTGTATACGACATACTTGCACAATGTGTGAGCAACATCATCTGTACATGACACCACCTGCATAACGTGTACACAACGCCAAATGTACACTGCACCACCTATACAACGAGTACATAATACCACATTTACACAACACCATATGCACGACATGTACACAAAATCATATGTACACAATGCCACATGCACGACATGTACACGACACAACTTGCACACAACACCACATGTACAACATATACACAACACCACATGCACACAACACCACATGTACAATCATGCACACAACACCATATGTACATAGCACCATATGTAAAACATACACACAAAACCATACGTACATAACAGTGCATATAAAACATGTACATATCACCATACGTACACAACACTGCTTATCGAACATGCACACAACACCATATGCACACAACACCGTATATCCAACATGTGCACAGTACAATATGTACACATCACCGCATATCCAACATGTACATAGCACCATATATACTCAGCACTGCATATGCAATATACATAAAAAAACCATATATACAACATACATACAACATCATATGTACATAATAGTGCATATGTTACATGTACACATCACCATAGGTACAATCACTGAATATACATGATGCACAACATATACACAAAGTAGTAGTGCACATCGATATACCTCACACTGACTCCATAAAGAAACCTTGCTTCTAGTGTCTTTCCACTATCCATTCCTATCCTAGCGTGTCTTAGTTCACATTACCTCCACTTCGCTGATGTACCCCTCAAAATTTTATGTCCATAACATAAAAATAGACATAGTACAAGCATATAATATCAATTCTTGTCCATATGATACTAAAATCATAGATATGTCAGGGTTACTCTTCCCACTTTATTCCTCATAATACCAAGAACCTCTTCGTTCCATTCACTTGCATAAGCAAAGGACTAGCAACAAATACCATGACTCAATCCCCATGGTTCCCAATACTTCCAAAGAAAAGCTCAGCTCGAGCCTTCTTCAAGATTTCATGGAAATCTCTTTCCATGCAATCCCCTCCATCGTACTGCCATAAACACATAACTGTCAATGCATAAATAAATATAACAATATACTAGCTACCTTACCTTATTATTTCAAGCGTATTACCCTATAACTGAACACACATGTCAGCCACATGTTCCAAGGATCAAGACAATATATCTATCAATTTGAAATCAACCTTTACCAAGTGTAATAACCATGTCATAGTCAATAATTAACTCACATTCTTCAGTCATAATACATAATGATACAATTATCACCTACTTACACTCAAGTACAACCGTACTAGAACAAGATCACTACTTCATGCAATCTTATAGACACAAGCTCATATCATGCAATTATTCAAACATTAAAACAAAATACAAACGTACCATGTTAGATAAATCAACTAGACAACACAATAGATACCAAACACTCAACACCAGATAGATGATATCATCAAATAATTAAGCATCAAGTATGTTAGCCATCTATAATTTTGTTATATCTCATGATGGCTAAAAAGGTTCTTAAGCTTTCAAGAAACGATTTTTTATGAAAAAATTTGCGAGTTCTTGAAATCCCATTGTGTTCTTTATCCTAAGTCTACCAATCCATTAAAAATGTTCACCCAAAACCTCCAAGAGTACCTTACTGATACAAAGGAACTGTGATAAAAGGTTATGTTCACCATCTCATAGTTCTCCCCTCCATTTCACCCAATTTTCACACATTTACTCCTATCCCAACAGTCATTTTCCCCTTCAAAAAAGACCTTTTTCTCTTCATAAAACCTCCATTTCCTCTAAAAACCCCTTAAACCATTATAAGCACTCTTATTTGGTTTAAAGATACCTTTTCTAACCTATCAGGACCCTTTAAAAGCCTTAAAAAACCCACATTTTGGCCTATTTTGACCTTTTTCAAACATAAGGCTCTAAGCCCTTTTTGGCCTTCAGCCCTAACCCTTTTCACCATATAACCCAATTTTTATGACCTTCGGATAAAATCTCTTAGCCCCTTCTACTTTTTCTCCCAGTCCTTCACTCCACCCACAAGACCCTTTCCCGCTCCTTTCCTTCATAAACTCCCCGCTCCGACAACTATGTCCCAATACAATCCACACCATTGATCTGACAGATTTAATGGTTGTAAAACTCATCGACCCCCTCCACCATCCTCCCATCCATTCATCTCCCCAATGATCATTACCATTGATCTTGTTGATCTAACGACTCCCATTTACTTTCATCTCCAAACCCCTCTTATTTACCCATCTGCTACCCCACAAGATAGCTGACCTCACCATCAGGTCCACTGCCCATCCACCTACGGTCCCACCTTTCCTCTATCCAAGAAACTTTTCCTGTCACATCCATCATCCACCGTCGATCTGGCTCCCCCAGATGCAATGGCCTACAATCTCTTCATGCACATTTTGCTGAAATTAATTAACACCTCATTTTGACGCGAAACATGTGTTACTTTCTTGTGTAGGTGTCATAACCTGTCTGGAATCACGTTTGATTTACCCGAAAACACTTACCAGCCATCCCTTGCCCGAAAACCACCTGCGGTTTCACAAAACCGCCTTCCTCTTTCGCGCCAAAATTTAAATTGTTCCACCACTCCTCCCGGTTCCGCCTATGGAACCCTTCCCTATGCTTCTCTCCTTCCTTTGCAAAGTTCCTCTGAATGCCCAAAAGCCTCAGAACCTCTGAAATACAGTAAATCCACAATGCACAGGTTTTAAATTAATAGTTTGTTTGTTTGTGTAGGTGTAATGGTGGAAAAAGGCCAAAATGCCCTCCCACAGTCAAATCTCACCAGCAAAGGCCTTTGGATGACGATCCAAAAGGCCAGAAACACGAATAAAATGGAATCAAGGGTCTCATCTGAAGGATAGAGCAATGAATCATGATCATCGTTTGATCACAGGAACCCTCCAGCACCAAAAGGAGCCCCTGCACATAGCAAACATGGACAGAGAAAATTAATGAAGTTTGGAAACCAAAAGAGGAAGACAGAAGATTAAAAGCTTAATTGACAGATTTAAGAAGAAAACACAGTTAAAGACAGATGAATCAAAGGTTTGAAGAAGTCCGAAAGTGGCAAAAGTCAGTAAAAGATGATTATAAAGGCTTAAGGAAAAATCAAAGCCTTAAAGCAGAGGATTAAAGCCTAATCAAGGTTTTAAAGGATAAAGGATAAAATAAATAAATCAGTCATAAAGCAATAAAACAGAATATCAAAGACAAATCAGAGTTAAAGGCCTAAAGAGCAGTTTTATGATTAAATCAAGAAGAATTAGGCCTAAAGATAGCCTCAAACACATCAAAAGGGAGCAGTTATTTCATTTGATAAATCAAACTGACACCTTTGGCCTGCCCTTTATCTATAAAGAAAACAAACAGTTATTATGAAGATAGGATAAAGCCTTAAAAGTCAATCTTTTCTCCTATATACCTCTCAGAAGTTAAGACAAAGTTAATAAAACAGAGAAGTAGTTGCACCTATTTCTACCTTATGCCTTGCATGGTTTTCAAGGCTAGGAATACATTTACTCTGTAATTAATAATCCTAAAACCCTAGATCAGTTCCACCTCCTCATTTGCAGTATAAATACTGCATTGGAACTCATTGTAAATGTTGGATTTTGATGACTGATGCTGGAATAATACATAGTCCTTTGAAGCTCTTGAAGAGAAATTGATGTCTTGGAACTCATGCATGATTTGATTTTCTTGCAGGATCCATAGGCTTGGTTGATGGTGAAGTTTTCTTTTGTTTATGTTTTCTAGTTTTCCATTATGTTTTCCATCTTGCTATGTTGCAGTAGGACAAAGAATTTAGATTAAAAAATGTTTTCTAATGGCACCTTAAATATGTTTGTGCTTCACTGCCTTAAGGTTTTCTTCTGCTAAGATACATTAGAGAAATCATTTATTGCTCTCTAAAAATTTCTTGCTTGTCCATTTCTTGAATAATTTAGATCAGTTAGCATCAATTATGATTTATGGTTAGCCCTGCATATTGTTGCCACTGAAATATTCTGTTATTGGAATCATCTCTTTAAAGCAGCTTTGTCTAGGTTTGTCAAATAAGTATGTTTAAAATCATGCTCTTTGCCTTAGATAAAATTGTTTTAAGGAAACCTTATGGTTGTAACTTTGGATGTTAGAGTTTTCTCTCCTTCTATGGTTATAGTTACTTGTATATCTTAAATGTTTTTTCTGCTCTAGGTGATAAAAGCTCTGAAAGTTGGATAAGTTTCTTACCTTTCTAAGTTTTTATCTGAATGTTTGTCTTGGTTTATTATCTACTTTCAGTCTGAAATCAAATGGATTAGGTTTTTCTTAAGCCTTTGACTCTCTTGCTATGCTTATAAATCTCCTAACCCCCTCAGTTTACAAGTATATAAAGGATTCTATTTTTTCCCTTTATTAGCTTGTTGTTCCCAAGTTTAATGTCCATATCATGATCCTTCACAACCTTAGAGATCCAACAACCAAGTTAAATTTCCCTGTAAATTCTTTTGACACCACTGATAAACTCATTCATGATCTTGTTTGACTCCATTTCCCAGTGACTTAAAAATATTCCATGTTTCCTATCTAAAATCTATCAAAGTATCATACCCAATTAAAAAACAATCAAAATACCTTGCACTTAACATCTAGCCTAAAATCAACCCTAATCAGTAAACAAGACATATCTTTGCACACATTGAGAGATCCCTCTCTGAATCCAGGAAGGCTAGGTCTTTGGATTCCTAAGCTTGTTTTGATGTTACCCTTGTCAATTTGTATCTCAATCAATCTAGCAAATTACGAGGAGCTAACAAAGTATACGACATAGGAAACTCAAACCGTAACGTATCTCAGGAGAGGTTATCTTGTCTACAAAATTAGTCTAGATTAGCACGATATAACTTCACAAAATATTAACTCAAACATAAATAAGGTCATGATATCAATAATAGTAACTAGCTAACATGTTCTCATCATAAACTCATGAAAAATTGTCATTCATGCACCACAATCATATATGCACAGTCACTATATATTAGTATGACATAATATCATAACATATTGACTCATACCTAAATATCATAACCATAACCATCTATATAGGACAATCCATATTAACATGATGCATATAACATCAAGATCTTAATTCAATAACCCTAATCATCAAGTTAACTAATGTACATTAACAACAACAACAACAATGCATATAACAACAAGTTACTATCATTCATCACTATTAAATAGACGTGCATATGACAACATTGATTCACTATATCTACCATGCATGCAACCACAACAACAATAAAATGACAAACATACAAATAGAAATCCATTACCCAACATACCTGCATGTCAAACTTACAATACCTATATGATGATATGCTCTTATCCCAAAGTCTAGTGTTGCAACTTCACTTTGATGATTTTCATCTCTTTCTCTATCTCAACCAACACATTAGCATCGTAACATAATAAAAACATCATGATGACCTAATTTCATATAATGATCTCATGGAAAAAAAACATAACCATGCCAATGCATGCATAACAATATATAGACACTAGCATGCGTAAAAAATGCATAACCGACATGTACTCATGTCGATCACATCTAGCAACAAACACTATCAAATTCCACATGGTGACACAACTGCAACAATGACCACCACAATGCATACACACCAAGCACATAGTCTACCAACATACATACCACATATAAAACTGGCATGTATGCATTACAAAAACATCACAAGCATAACCAATCATATACTCATGAAGACACAATTCACAACAACAACATCCTCTTTCACATGGCGACATCACTATAGTCATGACCGACACCATGCATATGAAATAAGCATAGAGACCACAAGGATGATTAACAAGCATGGAACTGACATGAATGCATGACCAACACACACTGCCCATACAGTCCAAGGGGTGAACAATGCTCTAATACCAATTGTAAGGTACACCTCCACTCACACCTACCCAAGTAACCGAACAACTAGGGTAAACATGAGATGAGGGGAATTTAAGATAGAATCAACCTCCTTAGTAACGATAACACAAACCTATACCACCTGCTACAAGAACCCCAGAGGCTATCCCAGTCATCCACCTAACTTTTCCCTAGGTCCCACTAAAATTTTATGAATTAAAATGCCCGAAAGCTCCCATAAGCCTACATGCCTACATCTGGGAGGCTCTGGATGCACCCACAGGCATATATGCATGTATCAAAGGACTATTTCCAACATACTTGTGCTAGATTCTGTGGGATTTAAGGCATTTTTCATGCCCATAACTTACTGTATCTTCTGGAATCCATTAAACTCATGATGACAAGACTAATAAACTAAAAAATAATTCCAGAACGAGGCCTAACCATCCCCAACCGAGATTGATATAATGTCAAACACTTGGAAACAATGCAATATACAGGTCTAGAGTACAAGATAGAGCATGAATGACTAAAAATTCTTATGAGCCATGAAAATAAGGATCACCACCTTCTCCCTTGAACTGTTATGACATAAATTAGGTCTTGCATCCATCATTTTAACAATTACAAGTAAATACATGAAATAACCATGACATGAAATAGTCATTTAAACATGTTTATAACCAACCTAAAACCATGGAAATAGTAGTGAGGTAACAACAATTAAATCCACACATAAATAGGTACAAATTCAAGAGAGCTTAGCTTTCATTAAACATAGGCAACAACCAACTAAGTTTGGGACTTCCATGTACCACCATACCATAGACATGGCTGATCCAAATCTCTCTTTAACCAGTCACTCCCGTGCCATATTCCAAGCATGAATGTGGTATCCCATAAATTGAACCCATAAAAACCAATCCAAGGCTTCTAGAGGCCAAACCAGCTCAACTCTCAACCAGTGATTACAACATATGGTTGGACATCACAACCATCATAGATTGGTATCTACCCAAGTTTATCTAGGGATTTAGAGAACTTTTTCCAGCCAAGGCTTCCAATACTACTAACTCAACCCGAGTTGTTACAAGTCTTCCAGAGAATTTGTCCAACCAGGGCTTCTAGGACTAGTAACTCAACCCACCCAGAGTTTCCAAACTATTTGTCCAACCAAGGCTTCTAGGAATTAATAACTCAATCCACAACTAAAGGAACATGAGAACCAACCAAAAAAAAAAACAATGAAACTGAACCCACAACACCATGGCTATCCAGGAAATGTCAGGGCTAGGCAATCCACTATTAATCAAGGAAATCATCCATGCCAATGACAGATCATGACCAAGAAACTACATGCATACACCATGCATGCCGAAAATAGCGAGGAAAACACACATGAAAATCAGTACATGCAATCAAAACTTGTAGTTGTTGATTCTGATTTCCTCTTGTGCTTTCTTGCCTTTCCATTTTCTTCTTTCTCCAAATCCAAAATATGCCACACTCCTCCAAGAGTGCTCCAAGAAAAATCTAAGTATCCAAGAGTGTGTGTGTGAGAGAGAGAGAGAGAGAATAATGAGATCCATAAGTGTGAGAAAAATATTTCCAATTGTTCCTCAGAAGCCTTTGTATCAATGAGGCCTCTATTTCCTTCAATTTCCATTATTTTCCTTCATTTTCCTCCTCACATGCAACATGTGACCTTTCAACTCCCTTTTCTCCTATTTTCCTTTATTTTCATAAATAAATGCCAATAGATGCCTCATTCCTTTCCATTTCCTTTTCCAATTTCCTTTATCCATAATAAATCAAATGAACACACTTTAGAATGTTTTTCCCACAAATACATGTCCCATGACCATGGTATTATATATTTTTTACACATATTTTTGACCAGGGTTGTTACAGGTATAGTGTAGAGAAAAATGTACGGAAAATTTGCCAAGGCTCCATCCATGCATGATGTGGGTTTCCTCCCTCCATTGACCCCCTTTTTTGGATGTAGATAGAAGTTATATATTGTAATATTCCAAAACAGGGAAAAAGTGAATATTGAGCATAAAACTGGAAATTGCAGTAAATATGCATACATCAAAACATGAGTAGATCATTGAGCCATTTTATTATAGATAATAATAGAAACGAAGTATAATCTCTTGAGGAAAAAGACACTCAAGCTAGGAAAAACAAGCCTGAAATGACCCTATACACCAAGACATGAAAAATTGTTGCTACATAAAATTCTGATAGACTATGAATACGTATTATTGCTGGGAATGATTGCAGCTTGAAACTAAGAATACATGGATCTAATGATAGGGTGCTCAGAAAATGTCGAGATCAAATATCTAGGCTTTCTAGCACAATTCCAAGATAACCCAGGAGGGGTTTCTTGAAATTCTCATGATGGAAAATGCAGCCCTAGGGCTGAATAACACACTCAAACTGAGTAATTATTAGGATGTGGCTGATATGATGTAAAAATATTTGATACTCCTCCTCGTGATCTTTCGAATGAAGGGATGCTCCCCTCACTGGAAAACAAGCTCAAGAACTTGGGTTCTCAACCCACCACTGCAACTGCCCTCCTGAATTGCGCAATTCCCGAAGGAGACTGCATTGCTGAAGGTGGCTAAAGATTGGCCTAATACTTGATGATGGAATCAAGATCAAAGGAAACTCTTCTGAGTGGGAAATTTAAGTCCCCCTAGGATGAGGGTGGGATTTCCGCTTCGAAACACCCTTGTTCTAAACAACACAACAAACTCTACTAAACTGTTGAAGCGTGAAAAAATTCATTAAAGACGAGATATAAAAAGTATTCAGAATGCCTTCTATGGCTGCCACCCCCTTCCTTATATGCTTTGTGAGCTTCCTCACCCTTGTTCCCACTCATTAAATATGCTACTCTCATGGATAATCCCTCCCACTATGACTGCGGTGTCCTCCAATAACTCTCCACTACCTCCATGACAACGTTGTTGATTTGGTCAACCTTGATCCCATCCACATTCTTTAGCCCCCATTCACACCTAAGAGTGTTGTATTCAACTGATACAATGATCCACATTCACATTAGAAGTGTTTTTATTCCTACTAAAGAGATTTATGGCCTGTCTCTCTACCCTCGTATTCATATATCTTAATGACAAAAGAAAAAATTAATATTCCAAATAGCTGAAAGCTAATTAGGAATATTACAATATTACCCTCCCAAATGTTTCTTTCCCTCAAGAAACTACCAATATGGGTGTTGTAAAGTCTCCTCTCCTTCCCATGTAACAACCTCATATGATAGATTCCTCCATTGAATCAGATATTCTCCAATCAATCTATTCCTTAGCTTCCCCTCCCAAGTGTCCAAGTTAGCCTTTGGTGATAAAACCAAATGGCTCACACCATAAAGAAGTGGGAGATCTATGGTGGAAACTACATGTTGTCTAATGGCCTCGTTGAGGCATGGGACATGAAAAATGTTGGGGATATTACTCCCAATGAGAAGCTCCAACCCATATGCTACTCCCCCAACAAGATGCACCATCCTGTGTGGCCCATAAAAAAGCTTCTCAGTCCCCTTTTTCTGCAATGTAAGTGGTCTGTATGGTTGAGAATGGAGATAGACAAAATTTTCCACCCCATGTTGTCTCCCTTCCCATCCATGATCTGTGTAGAACTCCCGCTGATCATGGGTTGTAGCAATGTTGTCCTTAAGAGATTGTAAAACATCTTGACTCTGTAGGATCCAATCTTTGGTTCTCGGAATATTGCTTGCCCCAAGCATTCTAACAACAATTAATACAACATAATCACCATATGGAACCAAAAATATAGATACACTTATTTCCATATGAAATGTCGGATGGTGACAATAGTCTCTCAACTAGAACCAACGCAGTTCTTCACCTTGCTGCCTCGGAACATATTGTGGTAAGTAGCTTCCCATCCACTTGCTTGTTGCCTCTATATGCTCATTTTCCTGGGGGAAGTAACTGATATTTGGTGTCAACAGGGTACACCCCAAACAAGACAACCCCTTCCCAAATCCATCTAGGAAGTGGCCATCTCTATCACTGACTGTGGTCTAAAAAGACCATGAAGTTCAAGGAGAGGCTTGCCCTCTTATGGAGAAATGCACTGTAAATAAATGGCAAAGGAATGTAAATGGTTTTTTAGTTGACCAACTATTATAAATACACAATCCTTACCATGTATTGTTGGCAAGCTGGTGATGAAGTCCAGAGATGAGCTCTCCCATATTTCTCCTGGAAAAGGAAGTGACTACAACAACCTTACAAGATGGTTGTCTTCCTCTTCATTCTTCAGGCAAACTACGCACTTCCTGATATGTTGGATCACATCCTCCTTGAGACCCTCCCATGAGAATCTCTCCCTAATGGCTTAATATGTCATGATGAAATCTTAGTGGTCGTAAAGGAGTAAATCATGTGCTGCATGTAGAACCTTCTCCTTGAACTTATAGTCTCTAGTCAAGAAGATCTGATCCTGGTAATAGATGAATCCATCCATCACTCTATACTTCTCATTAGTCACCTGTCCATCAAACACTTCACATGTGAAGTGGTTCTTGGAATACTCCACCAATAGTTGGGACTCCCAATTTGGATCCATACTAAAAAATGACAATGTTGTTGGCCTCTCTGATAAGGCACATGTCACTTCATTTCTCCCCTCTTTGACATGCTCAATTCCAAAGAAACATGCCAGAATACTGTTATCCCACTTTTTCTCCATCCCTTGTAGTTGTTTCTTCTCAATAAAAGATTGAAGTTTATGGTGATAAATCTTCCCTTGGAATTTATTCCCATCCAAAACTTCCTTAGTTTTCCCAATGCATGTATCAAGGCCAAAAACAATTTTACCATATATGGAAGACTCCTTCCTATGTGGAAGTATCCTCTCACTCTCAAAGGATATGGAATATCTCTCTTGCGCCATACTTGTGCCATCATCCACTCCTGAAGCATCTCCTTCTAGTGCAAAAGGCTTGGTGAAAGTTGGTAATACCGATACCAAACAAATATACCAAACAAATATTCATATCCTCCTTAAGCCAATAAAAGGCCCTCTGTGATGTGCTGGTCCCATTCCATGATTACATGGTCCCATACAAGGCTCTCCTCTTAACCAGACCAATGTGTGGTACCACTTATTGTGAGAAATCTTTAACCAACTTCCAATCTGGGGGTCTTCTTGGTGGAATGCCTCCAAATAATATAACATCATGGTCTAGAGTAGATTGCATATCTGAGTGGATTGATTTGTTGATCAGATTTGGATCAAGTACCTAAGTGATAGCTCAAACTTAAAATTATTTAAAAGTGTGTCGAACCTAAGCGACCAAATAGATCTCATCTTCCTGATTCCAACGCCGCAAATGGTTCGAAAAACTGACACTGTATGAAGAAGTTATCATGATTTGAAATGTCCAGTAAACTGCAAATTTTGGCATTTAACCAAGGTTGACTGGTCAAAGGTACAGTTTAAAATAATAATATTCCAAGGAATATTCCTAGAATATTCCTCAAAATATTCCTAAAATATTCCTCAAAATATTCCCCGAAATATTCCTTTCGGGCGAATTGCAGGGTGAAAAGTGTCAAATGGTTATTGGGCATACAGATTTGTGGGCCAATGAAAAGGTGCCACGTGGCCAGCCCTGAGGCCACCACATCGCCCTTGGACTATTTGTTAAAATTTTGGTTATGGTCCCTGTAGTTGACCCCGCAACCTCGGACATGCACGCAAGAGTCTTTATCATTCGCGCTACGATTGGTACTTAACTATATAGTGTGACATGTTTTATTTATTGTGTATGGCAATGACGATTTCAAATATCCGCAGTCACCGCAAAATTTAATCCTGGTGACGTTGCAAAGAAAACTATGACATTAAACCGTAACCTCTAGCCCAAAAACCTACCATCAAACTTGAAGTTGTCACATGTTGCAGTTACAATTAATGTCTCCGCATGGTCAGGTTTCAACTCTGGTTTAATACCCTTTAATCGTGGGTTCCGCCTGTGATTACGGATAGACTATGTGGTTTGGGTTGGAATGTGGCCACGCAATCACTAACTGATAAGCGTAATTTTTATCCTGGAAGTTATCTCTGGCAGATTTTGGATTGCTCCCTAAATTTGGGCAGTTTTCCTATTATGACTGCAGTTAAACTGAAGTCCTCCACATTTAGTGGAGCTGTTTTAGGAGAAATTAGAAAAATGAGTTGGAGACTCATTATTCGACCATTCTGAGGGTGTGAATAGTTGATTTAAAATTTCTTGGACCTTCCAAAGATGTTGGTGAGGTTTTCAGAACCATTAAAGAACTTCTACACATGATTCTGCTTCAGAGAATTTCCAAGGGCCACTAGGGCCACCAGGGGCCAGCAGCAGAAAGAGGCCTAACCAGGGTAGCTAGAGGCCATTCTCAGGAAAGAAATAGTCATTTTTGGATTTTTCGATCATTATAGAGCCATTGGTGAGGATTTTAGAGCCAACAAAGGACTTATGAGTGTGATTTTTCTTCAGAGAAGTCCCAAGGGCCACTGGGGCCACAAGGAGAATGAGGCCTAGCTAGGGCAGCGAGAGGGAATTCTCAGCAAAATTATAGCCTATCCTATCTATATTAAACCTTATGAATCCAACGGAAGGATTTTCAGAAGCTTTTGGAGACTTCTGAAGGCTGATATGCTTCAGGGAATTTTTTAGTGAGCCTAGAGCCACAGGGTCCCACTAGGTGTTGGAGGTGTAACCAGAGCAGCTAGAGCCCTTTTTCAGCAAGTGAATAGTCTATTCTGACTATTTTGACATTATGAATCCATTGAAGGAATTTTCAGAGCTATTTGGAGACTTCTAGAGCTGAAGAAGCCATAGGGAAGTTTCTGGTAGCCTAGGGCCAACAGGAGTTGGAGGCCTAGATTATGGAGCCAGAGCTCATTTGGAGCAAATGAACAGTATATTTTGGATGAATGATATATAATGGAGACATTAGAAACATTTTTAGGGATAGAAAATTATTTCTTAAGGAGTTAGTTCCACAGAGAATCACGGGGAAGCTTAAGGGCACCGACAGAAGAGGATAAGTCTAAGGGAGTCGAGATCCATCTTTAGAGAGATAGCAACCATTCCAGGGGTATGATGGTATTCTAAACCCAATGGTACAGTCCAAATAACCATTGGAGTTTATTAATTACTTGTAAAATAAATTCTCCATCATGATCCCAAAGAGCCAAGTCAATTGACAAGGGCTCAAGGAGACGTAGCCCATGACACTAGTACATTTGGTGGAAATTCCGACACTTTAGTTCTGACACTTTTGATGAAATTTCGGAAATTTCCCCAACATTTATCAATTTTTCAAATCTCGCCACAAAGTTTCGCTATACTGATGTTTGGAGACAAGTGTCGGTATTGCGACATATAGAGATAAGTTTCGGTCTTGCGATGGTTGCAAAAAAGCGTCTTAATTGTGACGGATTGCTGAAATATGTCATTATTGCGACACTTAGACAAGGTGTCACAATTGCGACGTTTCAAGGAAGGCGTCGTTATTGCGACAGTTTGGGGAGACGTGTTGCTCTTGGGACGTTACAGAGACAAGGTGTCGCTATTGCGATGTTTAGAGGAAGGTGTCGCTATTGCGACGATTAGAGGAAGGCGTTGCTATTGCGACGGTTTGTGGCAAAGTGTCACTCTTGTGATGGTTTGAGAGGAAGGTGTCGCTATTGTGATGTTTAGTGGAAGGCGTCGCTATTGCGACGGTTTGTGGCAAAGTTTCGCTATTGCGACGGTTTGGAGAAAATACACTTTCGTGGAATATTGGCCCATCATCTCAAGAATTCTTATGCTTTACAACTACAAATATCAAACCTCGTTTCTATTTGAGGGACACCTCGGGGATCAGGATGAATTCCATCCAACCGAAAATTCCCAAGACACTTGTTTTCCTCGACAAACAAATATAACTGAGCTCCGAAAACAAGCTTCAAACCTCCGATATTTATTTGTTGTTAATATCATTGGCTAGCTCGACAGGTCGTCAAGAAGGGCCTGTTTGACCCCAGTGTTAAGAGTGCTAAGGACGCCGAGAGATCATACTTGTGGTGACCAGTGCCTATTGTTTTCCATTTTTATATTCTTCTGTTCGGTGGGATAATCCCACATTCACCGGGCGTATAAGCAATACTGGTGTTTATATACGTGTTGAGGTTTTACATGTTTCAACTATGAGCCGAAGGCTATGCACACTCATACAATCAATTGGGACTCAGCGCATGCACTGGGCCCCTACCCTCATGACTTGGACTTGGTTGTGGTTTAGCTTGCGGTTCTCGGTCTCGGCCTTGTGGTGATTAGTGTAGGTGCTTGGGCTGAGCCAGGGGCTTGATGGAGTAAAAAGCCCACAATTTTATTAAAAATATAAACAATTTTATATTAAATATAAAATTGATATACACTTTTTTATTTGCCCAATAAAATAAGCTAGAATATGAACAATTTTATATTAAATATAAAATTGATATACACTTTTTTATTTGCCCAATTAAATAAGCTAGAATACGATAGGATTAGGGCATTTTGAGATTTTTTACAAAAATGGAAAAAGAGGGAAATAGATAGGACAATCATTAAGGTAGTTTAGGAAAAGTAGGATTTCATATATTTTAGCATGCAAATGGCCAGATTGGGGTAATTTAGGGCTTTTTAGAAAAATCGAGGTATATAATAACGATGGAAAATGGTGAATATAGCAAAGGCATAAGAAATCATAGCCAAAAAATGATCATGAAAGACAACTTTCGAGGGTGAAAAAATGAGTGCTAACAAGATGCATATTGCTCTAATTCTAAGTCAAAACCCGATAAGGGGAATGACAAAGGGAAGCATATGATTGATGCAGAGCCCAGTGCCACTGTTAACACCAGCAAGATCCATAAGGATGAGCTCAAAGATCCAGAGGAGGGGGATCACCTCTTCCACTCATAGATGTGGGTGAAGGGTTCTCCATTGCAGTTCATTGTCGAAAACAAGAGCCAAAAGAACCTCATTTCAGTAGAGGTTGTGAATCAGCTAGGCCTACCGACCACAAAACACCCGCAGTCATACACCATCGAGTGGCTTCACCTTCAGTCATACACCATAGGCCCGTTTGTTGTTTGCTCCCTTGTGGCATATTCGTTCAGTCAGGCGCGTCGTGTCGCATCGTGTGAGGTCACCCGACCGGGTCTGTTGGGGTCGGGCCATTTCGTTCGAGGGCGCCCATATCAGTTTTGCTAAGTTGTGACCACCCGGGTGCCTTGTGCAAGTTTGGGCAGCCCGTTTGCCGTTTGCTCCCTTGTGGCATCGTTCGGTCGGGTGTGCCGTTTCACGCCGTGCAAGGTCGCCCGACTGGGTGCATTCGATTCAGGCCGTTTTGTTCGAGGGTGCCCATATCAGTTTTGCTAAGTTGTGACCGCCCGAGTGCCTTATGCACATTCAGGTGGCCTGTTTTCTGTTTGCTCCCTTGTGGCATCGTTCGGTCAGGCACATCGCCCGACCAGGCGCATTCAGGTCAGTTTGTTTCATTCGAGGGCACCAGTATCAGTTTTGGTAAGTTGTGACTGCCCAAGTGCCATGTGCATGTTCGGGTGGCCCATTTTCCATTTGCTCCCTTGTGGCATCGTTCGGTCGAGTGTGCCGTGTCGCGCCATGTGAGGTCGCCCGATCGGGTGCGTTTGGGTCAAGTAATTTTGTTTGAGGGAACTTGTATCAATTTTGCTAAGTTGTGACCGCTCGGGTGCCTTGTGCACATTCAGGTGGCCCATTTATTGTTTGCTCCCTTGTGGCATATTCGTTCAGTTAGGCACGTCGTGTGAGGTCGCCTGACTGGGCGCATTCGGGTTAGGTTGTTTTGTTCAAGGGTTCTCGTATCAGTTTTGCTAAGCTGTGTCCACCCAGGTGCCTTGTGCACGTTCAGGCAGCCCGTTTGCAATTTTCTCCCTTGTGGCATCGTTCGGTCGGGCGCGTCGTGTCGCACCGTGTGAGGTCGCCCAATCGGGCATGTTCGGTTCAGGCCATTTTGTTCGAGGGCGCCCGTATCAGTTTTTCTAAATTGTGACCACCCAAGTGCCTTGTGCACATTCGGGTAGCCCATTTTCTGTTTTCTCCCTTGTGGCATCATTCGGTCAAGCGTGCCATGTCGCATCGTGCGAGGTCGCCCGACCGGGTGCATTCGATTCGGGCCATTTTGTGCAAGGGCGCCCATATCAGTTTTGTTAATTTGTGACCGCCTGAGTGCCTTGTGCACATTCGGGCAGCCTGTTTTCCTTTTTCTCCCTTGTGGCATCGTTCGTTCAGGCGCACCGTGTTGTGCCTGCATGTGAGGTGGCCCGACCAGGCACGTTCGGGTCGAGCCATTTTGTTCAAGGGTGCCCATATCAGTTTTGCTAAGTTGTGACCACCTGGGTGCCTTGTGCAGTTCGAGTGGCCCATTTTCTATTTTCTCCCTTGTGGCATATTCATTTGGTCAGGCGCGTCATGTCACGCCGTGTGAGGTCGCCCGACCGGGCACGTTCGGGTCGGTTCGTTTCGTTCGAGGGCACCCGTATCAGTTTTGCTAAGTTGTGACCACCCAGGTGCCTTGTGCAAGTTCAGGTGGCCCATTTGTCATTTGCTTCCCTGTGGCATCGTTCGGTTTGAGCCATTTTGTTCGAGGGCGCCCGTATCAGTTTTGCTAAGTTGTGACCACCCGGGTGCCTTGTGCATGTTCAGGCAGCCCGTTTGCTATTTTCTCCCTTGTGGCATTGTTCGGTCGGGCGCATCGTGTCACGCCATGCGAGGTCACCCGACCGGGCACGTTTGGGTCAGGTCATTTCATTCGAGGGCACCCGTATCAATTTTTCTAAGTTGTGACTGCCCGAGTGCCAGGTGCATGTTCGGGCGGCCCATTTTCCATTTGCTCCATTGTGGCATCGTTCTGTGGGGCATGTCGTGTCGTGCCATGTGAGGTCACCCGACCGAGTGCGTTCAGGTCGGGTTGTTTTGTTCGAGGGTGCCTATATTAGTTTTTCTAAGTTGTGACCATCCAGGTGTTTTGTGCACGTTTGGGCAGCCCATTTTCTGTTTTCTCCCTTGTGGCATATTCGTTTGGTTAGGCGCATTGTGTCGTGTCGTGTGATGTCACTCAACCAGGCACGTTCGGGTTGGGTCGTTTCGTTCGAGGGCTCCCATATCAGTTTTGCTAAGTTGTGACTGCCCGGGTGCCTTGTGCACGTTCGGGCGACCCGTTTTCCATTTTCTCCCTTCTGGCATCGTTCGATCGGATGCGCCGTGTGGTGCCGTGAGAGGTCACCCAATCGGGCGCATTCCGTTCAGGCCGTTTTGTTCGAGGGCCCCCATATCAGTTTTTCTAACTTGTGACCGCCCAGGTGCCTTGTGCATGTTCAGGTAGCCCATTTGTCATTTTCTCCCTTTTGGCATCGTTTGGTCGGGCGCGTCATGTCACACCATGTGAGGTCGCCCGATCGGGCGCATTCGGTTCGGGTTGTTTCGTTCGAGGGTGCCCTTATCAGTTTTGCTAAGTTGTGACCACCCGAGTGCCTTGTGCACGTTTGGGTGGCCTGTTTTCCGTTTTCTCCCTTGTGGCACCGTTTGGTCAGGCATGCTGTGTCGCGCCTGCATGTGAGGTGGCCCGATCGGGCGCGTTCGGGTTAGGCCATTTTGTTCGAGGGTGCCCATATCAGTTTTGCTAATTTGTGACCGTCTGGGTGCCTTGTGCACGTTCGGATGGCCCATTTTCTATTTTCTCCCTTGTGGCATATTCGTTCGGTCAGGCGCCTCATGTTGCTCCATGTGAGGTCGTCCGACCGGGCGCGTTCGGGTCGGTTGTTTAGTTTGAGGGCACCCATATCAGTTTTGCTAAGTTGTGACCGCCTGGGTGCCTTGTGCAACTTTGGGTGGACTGTTTGTCATTTTCTCCCTTATGGCATCGTTTGAGTGGACTGTTTATCGTTTTCTCCCTTATGGCATCGTTTGGACGAGCACGTCGTGTTGTGCCATGCAAGGTTGCCCGACCGAGCGCATTTGGTTCGGGAAGTTTTGTTCGAGGGCACCCATATTAGTTTTTCTAAGTTGTGACCACCCGAGTGCCTTGTGCACGTTTGGGCGGCCCATTTGTTGTTTTCCCCCATGTGGCATCGTTTGGTCAGGCACATCATGTCACACCATGCAAGGTTGCCTGACCGGGCACGTTCGAGTTAGGTCATTTCATTCGAGGGCACCCGTATCAGTTTTTCAAGGTTGTGACTGCCCGAGTGCCATGTGCACGTTCAGGTGGGCCGTTTGCCATTTTATCCCTTGTGGCATTGTTTGGTCGGGCGCGTCGTGTCGCGCCATGTGAGGTCGCCCGACCGGGCGTGTTCGGGTCAGGTCATTTTGTTTGACGGTGCCTGTATTAGTTTTTTTAAGTTGTGACCACCTGGGTGCCTTATGCATGTTTAGGAGGCCCGTTTTCTATTTGCTCCCTTGTGGCATATTCGTTCGGTTAGGCACATCGTGTGAGGTCGCCTGACCAGGCGCGTTCCGGTTGGGCCATTTTGTTCGAGAGCTCCCGTATCAGTTTTGCTAAGTTGTGACCACCCAGGTCCCTTGTGCACGTTCGAGCGGCCTGTTTTCCATTTTCTCCCTTGAGGCATCGTTCGATTGGGCGCGCCATGTCACGCTGTGCGAGGTCGCCCAAACAGGCGCATTCGGTTCGGGCCATTTTTTTTTATGGCACCTGTATCAGTTTTGCTAACTTGTGACCACCTAGATGCCTTCTGCACATTTGGGCAACCTGTTTTCTATTTTCTCCCTTGTGGCATCGTTCGGTCAGGTGTGCCATGTCGCGTCATGTGAGGTCACATGACCAGGTGCATTCGGTTCGGGTCGTTTCATTCGAGGGTGCCCGTATCAATTTTGCTAAGTTGTGACCACCCAAGTGCCTTGTGCACATTCCGGCGGCCCATTTTCTGTTTGCTCCCTTGTGGCATATTCGTTCGGTCAGGCGCGTCGTGTCGCGCCATGTGAGGTCACCCGACCGGGAGCGTTCGGGTTAGGCGCGTTCGGGTTGGGCTCGTTCAGGTCGGGCCTGTATCAGTTTTTCTAAGTTGTGACTGCTCGGGTGCCTTGTACAAGTTCAGGAAGCCCGTTTTCCATTTTCTCCCTTGTGGCATCATTTGGTCGGGCGCACCGTGTCGCATCGTGCGAAGTCGCCCGACCAGGCATGTTAGGTTCAAGCCGTTTTGTTCGAGGGCCTGTAGTAGTTTTGCTAAGTTGTGACCACCTGGGTGCCTTGTGCACGTTCAGGCGGCCCGTTTTTTGTTTTCTCCCTTGTGGCATCGTTTGGTTAGGCACATTGTGTCGCGTCGTGTGAGGTTTCCTGACCGGGCGCGTTCGGGTCATGTCATTTCATTCGAGGGCGCTCGTATCAATTTTGCTAAGTTGTGACCGCCCGAGTGTCGTGTGCATGATCAAGTGGCCCATTTCCCATTTTCTCCCTTGTGGCATCGTTCAGTTGGGCGCGCCATGTCGCGCCATGTGAGGTCACCTGACCAGGCTCATTCAGGTCGGGCCATTTTTTTCGAGGGTGCCTGTATCAGTTTTTCTAAGTTGTGAACGTTCGGGTGCCTTGTACACGTTCGAGCGGCCTGTTTGCTATTTGTTCCCTTGTGGCATATTCATTCGGTTAGGCGCGTCGTGTCGCACTGTGTGAGGTCGCCCGACCGGGCGCGTTTGAGTCAGGCCATTTTCTTCGAGGGATCCCGTATCAGTTTTTCTAAGTTGTGACCACTCGAGTGCTGTGTGCACGTTCGGGTGGCCCATTTTTTTTTTTCTCCCTTGTGGCATCGTTCGGTCAGGCGCATTATGTCGCACCGTGCGAGGTCCCCTGACTGGGTGCGTTTGGGTCAGGTCATTTCATTCGAGGGCACCCATATCAGTTTTTCTAAGTTGTGACTGCCTGAGTGCTGTGTGCATGTTCGGGTGGCCCGTTTGCCATTTTCTCCCTTGTGGCATCGGTTGGTCAGGCACGCCGTGTCGTGCCATGTGAGGTCGCCCAACCAGGCGCGTTCGGGTCGGGCCGTTCTGTTCAAGGGCGCCTGTATCAGTTTTGATAAGCTGTGACTGCCCAGGTGCCTTGTGCATGTTCGGGTGACCTGTTTTCTGTTTTCTCCCTTATGGCATATTCGTTCGGTCAGGCGCGTTATGTCGCGTCGTGTGAGGTCGCTCGACTGGGCACATTCGGCTCGGGCCATTTCGTTCGAGGGCTCCTGTATCAGTTTTGCTAAGTTGTGACTGCCCAGGTGCTTTATGCACGTTCAGGTGGCCCATTTTACATTTTCTCTCTTGTGGCATCATTCGATCGGGCGCGCCATGTCATGCTGTGCAAGGTCACCCAACCGAGCGGTTCGGTTTGGGTCATTTTGTTCGAGGGCACCCGTATCATTTTTGCTAACTTGTGACCACCCAGGTGCCTTGTGCATGTTTGGGTAGCCCATTTTCCATTTGCTCCCTTATGGCATCGTTCAGTCGGGCGTGGCGTGTCGCGCCATGTGAGGTCGCCCGACCAGGCGTGTTCAGTTCGGGTCGTTTCGTTCAAGGGCACCCGTATCAGTTTTTCTAAGTTGTGACTGCTCAAGTGCCTTGTGCACGTTCGGGCAACCCGTTTCTGTTTGCTCCCTTGTGGCATCTTTCGATCGGGCGCGCTGTGTCGCGCCTGCATGTGAGGTGGCCCGACCAAGCGCGTTCAGGTCGGGTCGTTTTGTTCGAGGGTGCCCTTATGATTTTTGCTAAGTTGTGACTACCTGGGTGCCTTGTGCATGTGCAGGCGACCCATTTTTTGTTTTCTCCCTTGTGGCATATTCGTTCGGTCAGGTGCATCGTGTTGCACCTGGTGAGGTCACCCGAACTGGCACATTTGGGTCGGGTCGTTTCGTTCGAGGGCGCCCGTATCAGTTTTGCTAAGTTGTGACCGCTTGGGTGCCTTGTGCAAGTTCGGGTGGCCCATTTTCCGTTTGCTCCCTTGTGGCATTGTTTGGTTGGGCACACTATGTCGCGCCATTTGAGGTCACCTAACCAGGTGCGTTCGGTTCGGGCCATTTTGTTCGAGGGTGCCCGTATCAGTTTTGCTAAGTTGTGACCGCCCGAGTGCCTTATGCACGTTCGGGAAACACGTTTTCTGTTTTCTCCCTTATGGCATCATTCGGTCGGGCGCATCATGTCGTGTCATGCGAGGTCACCCTACCGGGTGCGTTCGGGTTAGGTCATTTCATTCGAGGGTGCCTGTATCAATTTTGCTAAGTTGTGACCACCCGAGTGCCATATGCACATTCGGGCGGCCCGTTTTCCATTTTCTCCCTTGTGGCATCGTTCTGTCGGGTGCACCGTGTCGCGCCATGTGAGGTCACCCAACCGGGCACGTTTGGGTCAAGTTGTCTTATTCGAGGGTGCTTGTATCAGTTTTGCTAAGTTGTGACCTCCTGTGTGCCTTTTGCACATTCAGGTGGCCCATTTGCTGTTTGCTCCCTTGTGGCATATTAGTTCAGTTAGGTGCGACGTGTCGCACCGTGTGAGGTCACCCGACCGGGCGTGTTCGGGTCTGGCCATTTCATTCGAGGGCTCCCGTATCAGTTTTGCTTAGTTGTGACTGCCCAGGTGCCTTTTGCACATTCGAGTGGCCCATTTTTCATTTTCTCCCTTGTGGCATCGTTCGGTTGGGCGCGCCGTGTCGCGTCATGCGAGGTCACCCAACCTGGCGCGTTCAATTCAGGCCATTTTGTTCGAGGGCGCCCATATCAGTTTTGCTAAATTGTGACTACCTGGGTGCCTTGTGCACGTTTGGGTAGCCCGTTTGCCATTTTCTCCCTTGTGGCATCATTCAGTTTAGTGCACCGTGTCGCGTCGTGCGAGGTCGCTCGACTGGGCGCATTCGGTTCAAGCCATTTTGTTCGAGGGTGCCCATATCAGTTTTGCTAAGTTGTTACTGCCCGAGTGGCTTGTGTATGTTCGGGTGACCCGTTTTCCATTTTTTCCCTTGTGGCATTGTTCGGTCGGGCACTCTGTGTCGCGCCTGCATGTGAGGTGGTCCGACTGGGCGCGTTTGGGTTAGGCCATTTTGTTCGAGGGTGCCCGTATCAGTTTTGCTAAGTTGTGACTGCCTGGGTGCCTTATGCATGTTAGTGTGGCCTATTTTCTATTTTATACCTTGTGGCATATTCGTTTGGTTAGGTGCGTCATGTTGCGTCGTGTGAGGCCGCCTGACATGGTGTGTTTTTTTCGAGCCGTTTTGTTCGAGGGTGCCCATATCAGCTTTGCTAATTTGTGACCACCCTGGTGCCTTGTGCAAGTTTGGGCAGCTCGTTTTCCATTTTCTCCCTTGTGGCATCATTCGGTCGGGTGCGCCGTGTTGCACCATGCGAGGTCGCCCGATCGGGCTCATTCGATTCGGGCCATTTTGTTCGAGGGTGCCCGTATCAGTTTTGCTAAGTTGTGACCACCCAGGTGCCTTGTGCATGTTTAGGTGGCTCGTTTTCCATTCTCTCCCTTGTGGCATCGTTCGATCAGGTGTGTCATATCGCACCGTGCGAGGTCGCTCGACCGAGCGTGTTCGTTTCGGGCCGTTTCATTCAAGGGCGCCCATATCAGTTTTGCTAAGTTGTGACCGCTCGAGTGCCTTGTGCACGTTCGGGCAGCCCATTTGCTATTTTCTCCCTTATGGAATATTCGTTCAATCGGGCGCGCCGTGTCGTGCCATGCGAGGTCGCCCGACCAGGCATGTTCGGTTCGGGCCGTTTCGTTCGAGGGCACTCGTATCAGTTTTGCTAAGTTGTGACTGCCCGAGTAGCTACTTTTCCTGGAAATAAATTTCCCACTGGCTGACTATAACTGATCCAAGATAAACAGAAAAGCTCCAAAGTATCTTTTTTACAATATTATGGGATGTTATTGGATGAATTAAAAGTGCAAGTGTTGCAAATGAAATCACCAAAAAGCTACAAAATCAAGCACTGTGTGTATATCATATTACAACAAAATTGTAGTACACCCTCTTAGATTCAATATCCTCGACCCATAGGTAAAATACTTGCATAACCTCGTCATACACTTTTGATGGTAGCACAATACTTGCCAAGTGCTTCAATATCCTAAGAATATAACCATCAAAATGAGGGCTTATTTTTACACATCATTCATTTAAAAAAAAAGCTATGATGATTTGGATAGATTTGGCACAAGGCTGAAAACCCATCTGATAAATGACATGAATCTTAGCATAAGATAGTAATCCCTTTATTAACAGATCACGACAGCTAGTTGGATCTCTCCAGTAAACTTGATCAAGTAATAGAAACATTCCTGGGGTAACTGATTTCTTATTTGAGTCATCCGTGAGTGGCACAAAAATAGAAGGATTCATTCTGAAATGGGAAACTATTTTATCTTTGCATCTGTCCATTCTAGTCCAAAGAAATGAATATAGTATTCCTATTTTAGAAATGAATGCTTTGAACATGCATTCATATTTTCTCCACTGAGAATGGAGACTAAGGGCATCTTTAGCAAGAACCTGTGTCCTAAATCAAATGTATTCCACAAAATTTTTACTATCAACCCAAAAATATTCACGAATATTTAAAACACATGAAGGCTCTGTATTATTTCCTTCCTTCCCATTCCAGGTCCTTTTAAACTTGCTAACTATATCACTTTTAATAATCTTGAATTTTCTAATCGGTTGCTCAGTATGGATAAGGATAGTTTCTTGGTATGGATAGAGAAGGTCACAAAGGAGTACAAGGACATATTCACCTCTCGTGCAGGGGTACCTCTACACTGTTACGTCAATCACTCCTACATCGATCTGACCCCAAGCGCATTCCTACCCAATGGGTCGATATATCGACATTTTGTTATGGAGACTGCCTTCAAGTCCAAGGAGGGCAGTTTTGATGGTTTGTCATGCCTTTCAAGTTGACGAATGCTCCCTCAAACTTCATGAGACTGATGGATGAAATTTTTCAACCTTTCACCAACTCATGATTCTTGGTGGTGTATTTGGATGACATCTTGCTCTTAAACTAGATTTACCCCTTAACCCCTTAACCCCTTAACCCCTTGATCTGCTAGGGGCCGATTACCTTGATAGTAACGGTGGTGTATTCATACTCCTTTTGAATAACCAATAAAGGGTCAAGGAAATTGACCAGTATGTTGTCAAGTTTTATCGTATCCATCTCTGGGGTAAGCTACTTTTTGGCTAACTCCACTGCTTTTGATCTCAATTTTTCTAATTGCTTCCTTCTCTCATATGATACCTGAGCCTTTGCCTTTCTCTTACCTTCTAATTCCGTAATAGTGTGATAGCGATGCCAACCAATTTCTTTGGAAAGCCTTCTTGGCACAAAATACTAGGTTATGAGGGTATCCTCCTCTTAGTGCCTTGTGTGTTGGTTTGTGACTTGGTAGACAATGAAATCATGAAATTTCTTGGGTACTTAGCGTGGCTTGGATTAACACACATTATTTAAAATTTGATATACATACCATAAGGCTTAATAATCATTTATAATATATGACATTCAAGGAAATCTATAGAAATTTTCATTTACACCCAAAAATATTTATACCACATTTGCACAACAACACAATAATATATTCTTTATATTTTTTTCCCCACAATTACTTTCAACGCATTGTGAAAAGATATAATTCCCCTTGTGGGCTCCTTCTCTTAGTGCCTTGTGTGTTGGATTGTGACTTGGTAGATGCTAGCTGGTAGCCTTGTGACTTGGTTGTTGCTAGTTGGTAAGATTTGATCCTTGGTGGACTTTTGGTGGTTGGTCGATGACTTGGAGATTAGGTGACTCAACCCAATCATTTTTAAAAAACAGAGTAATGAACCTGACTTGGAGATTTGGTGACTCAACCCAATAATTTAAAAAAAAAAGATTAATGAACCTACATATAAGCACGAGAGAATAAATAGGATTATAACACCAAATTATTTTCATGCACAAAATTCTTAGATATTTTCACAAATGTTATAAAAAATTGCAATTTCTTGAAAGTATAACAGGAAAACAAACTGGAAAATTTCAAAGAATTTTCACTGGATCCTTTTGACAAGAAAATGCTACAAAAAAACCCACAGACAATGACTGTAGCTGTCATCTCGGATTACAAACAGTAGTTAGTCCATTCCTATCCGTTTTATATTGAATCAGCTGATTCAATTACAACCAACGAAGTTACAATACAAGTCCGTAATGCCAAGTTCTAGGATAGTTGGACCCTTTTCCTGAAGCAAGAGTTATTCAAATTAAGAAAAGAGGAGGGTTTCAAGGTTTCAAGAGTTTAGTTCTTGACTCTAGCTAAAAACATGGAATGAAGAGAAACCAATGAGCCTTGTTATATTCGACCTATGGAGGAGAAGCCCTGAACAAGCTAGTCAAGTGATGTAGCACTTAGCCCCCCACACAATATTTTTTAGCTTTGATCACCATTGTAATTTTCCAGAGTATCCTGGGTAGGGTAACCTTGCCACTTTATAACACTTGTATATTTTACAATTTCTTTAATAGCAGTCTCCCAATCATTCACTGCTTTCTTGAATACAACAACAAAGTTGTCCATATCCAAATTGAGGATCGCTAACATTTATTCATGGCCATTTACACTCTCACTTATACACTTCCTCCTCCACCTCATTATAGATCATGACATCTTATATGTTACTAAAAATTTCGTTGATCGATTGATATTGTTTTGAAGTAGTCAACACAAATCATTTGATTTAACTCTCAATTTTTCTACAACAACATTTTCTAAGAGGCACGGATTTTCCAAGATCCAAACAACTATATCATTCATCCAAATACATAACTACACTTTCATAGCCCATATTAGTACCACTCAGAAAATGCATATCCAAATTGATGCCACCATTTTCAAAATTAAAAGGAGTTTTTCTCCATTTCCTTATCAAATAACTCGATCCATACATTGAAATAAATATTCAAATATGAAATGGTTGTTATGATCACCTATAGTCATATAAGGGACCAGTTATATTCGAAATGAAGCACATGAGAATGATGGTTAATTAATATAGGGTCATATACAATTAGCCCAATAACCTTACCCACGTGCCCTTTTTCCAAAAATTCTTACCAATCGATTTCATTACCCACGTGCCCTTTATCCAAAAATTCTTACCGAATCGATTTCATTATCTCTGCAACGACGCTGAGAGTTAGATTCTCACCTAATAAATTTAATTATCTCTGCAACAGTGCTGATATTTCGAATATTTGTTCAACCGGTCAACTGTTCGTTGGTTCGAGGGTTTAGCAGGTTCAGGGGTTTAGCAAGGGACCCGTTGGTTTGACCACCAAAATGGTAAGCATACACCAATCCTTTAGCTATAATGTCCCAAATATTTTCTCTGATTGCAAATTCTTTGTAGATCGGTGCATTTTATTCTGTCCTTTGAAGGAAACATGACAATGAAATAACCACCCAGAAAATTTAGCGCCACCCATTGTCTTGTCTAGAAATTTAAACCCTCCACTCCCACTGAAACCAAAAGTGAATTTCAGGGAGGGGTCTCTCATGGCATCTGGGAGGGGGGTTTGATTTTGACATATATATGTCACTCACAATGGTTTTTTCAAAAAAAATAATTATGCACCCTACCTTCCATTAAACTTGAATAGCCTAAGGGGTGCACAATTAAATATGAGCCATCAATTTTCACGATCCAACATACACCTTTGAAAACTGCAGGATTTTTAAACCAAAATGATGAACCTATCCAACTGAAATCGGTGGATGAACCTATCCAACTGAAAGCAGTGGTAAAGGAACAAAATGACCCCTTGCGGTTCATTAACCATTACCAATACCATGCTTCACTGAGATATTGGTGAAAAGAACAGTGTTTATTTAGTGGGTTCCACTGCCTAAAATTGATTTGCCATTTTCTCTTAGTGAGTGGTGATTCATTGCCTTGAAATATTCACTTTGCTAACTAATCTCTTGGGAATACTCATCAATTTATTTCAAATCTAGATTAATTCCCAATCTGTTGATCTAGGGGAATACTCATCAATTCATTTCAATAGATTAATTCCCAATTCCTTTCAACGCATTATACAAAGATGTAATTCCCCTTTTGGGCTCCTCCTCTTAGTGCCTTGTGTGTTGGCTTATGACTTGGTAGACAATTAAATCATGATTTAACATTTGATATACATACCATAAGGCTTAATAATCATTCAGAATATATGACATTCAAGGCAATCTCTAGAAATTTGCATTTGCACACAAAATATTTATACCACATTTGCACAACAACACAATAATATATTCTTTATATTTTTTTTCCCCACAATTCCTTTCAACGCATTGTGCAAATATATAATTCCCCTTGTGGGCTCCTCCTCTTACTGCCTTGTGCGTTTTCTTGTGACTTGGTAGCTGCTAGCTGGTAACCTTGTGACTTGGTTGTTGCTAGTTGGTAATATTTGATCCTTGGTGGACTTTTGGTGGTTGGTCGACGACTTTGAGATTAGCTGACTCAACCCAATAACTTTTAAAAAACAGAGTAACGAACCTACATATAAGGTTTTGGTGGTTGGTCGATGACTTGGAGATTTGGTGACTCAACCCAATCATTTTTAAAAAACAGAGTAATGAACCTACATATAAGCTCGAGAGAATAAATAGGATTATAAAACCAAATTATTTTCATGCAAAAAATTCTTAGATATTTTCACAAGAAGTTATAAAAGTTTGCAATTTCTTGAAAGTACAGCAAGGAAACAAACTGGAAAATTTCAAAGAATTTTCACTGGATCCTTTTGACAAGAAAATGCTACAAAAAAACCCAGAGACAATGACTGCAGCTGTCATCTTGAATTACAAACAGTAGTTAGCCCATTCCTATCCGTTTTATATTGAATCAGCTGATTCAATTACAACCAACGAAGTTACAATACAAGTCTGTAATGCCAAGTTCTAGGATAGTTGGACCCTTTTCCTGAAGCAAGAGTTATTCAAATTAAGAAAAGAGGAGGGTTTCAAGGTTTCAAGAGTTTAGTTCTTGACTCTAGCTAAAAACATGGAATGAAGAGAAACCAACGAGCCTTGTTATATTCGACCTATGGAGGAGAAGCCCTGAACAAGCTAGTCAAGTGATGTAGCACTTAGCCCCACACAATATTTTTTAGCTTCAATCACCATTGTAATTTTCCAGAGTATCCTAGGGAGGGTAACCTTGCCACTTTATGACACTTGTATATTTTACAATTTCTTTAATAGCAGTCTCCCAATCATTCACTGCTTTCTTGAATACCACAACAAAGTTGTCCATATCCAAATTGAGGATCACTAACATTTATTCATGGCCATTTACACTCTCACTTCTACACTTCCTCCTCCACCTCATTATATATCATGACATCTTATATGTTACTAAAAATTTCGTTGATCGATTGATATTGTTGTGAAGCAATCAACACAAATCATTTGATTTAACTCTCAATTTTTCTACAACAACATTTTCTAAGAGGCATGGGTTTTCCAAGATACAAACAACTACATCGTTCATCCAAATACACAACTACACTTTCATAGCCCATATTAGTACCACTCAGAAAATTCATATCCAAATTGATGTCACCATTTTCAAAATTAAAAGGAATTTTCCTCCATTTCCTTATCAAATAACTCGATCCATACATTGAAATAAATATTCAAATATGAAATGGTTGTTATGATCACCTATAGTCATATAAGGGACCAGTTGTATCCGAAATGAAGCACATGAGAATGATGGTTGATTAATATAGGGTCATATACAGAGTTTTCTTCATATAAGGTCTTGGTTTTTCCTCCTTTGTATATGCATGTGTTTTATGTTGTGGCTCTAATGTATCAAAATTTATATAGAGGTTTACATACACTAGGTGTTCCAAGAGAATTATTTAGTACATCAAGCTCAAACCTCTATCTCATTTATTTCTTGAAGATCAAATGTTGTGTGAACCTTAGGCATAATTGCACACTAAAGAAGCCTCGAGCAAAGGTAATTAATAGATACCAAATAATTATCTCTACATGGAGTTACAACACAGGAGAACAAAAAACGTATTAAGATAGGTCTAATGGGAAAATAATGTTAAACAAGAAGAAAGGTAGGTCTTAGTGAGAATAATGGAGTTATTAGAACCACCAAAGATTTGATATCATGTCATATAAAGGTGTAACTCCAAACTTGGATCATATTCCATTAAAATGAATCCATATTTAATATGGTAATATGACTCTTGATTTCATCTTTCAAGATGTTAATTGACCTTTCATGTTGACTTATCTATTCATATTTCTCCTATTATTTAGAAATTATTAAAGTGAAAAAAAGTGAAGAATTATATGTCTAATAGCACTAAACCCAAATTGAACTACAATCTCATCTTGCGAAAACCCCCTGAAACTTCTTTCACTAAGGTCTATTGTTCTACTTGAATTCACTTTACATGAGTTCACACTTGTTATCTTGTACATGTGTTATGCCTTACATTTTGGTCTTCATCATCCTTGTCTCTCATTTTGTCTCTCACAACAAGTACCTATATGCAATCATGTCACTCCTTCCACATAAAATGAGCTTGCCCATTCCCATCATGCACTGGTCCAGATAACTTGCCTTGTCAACCCATGTGCTGACTCATTTCACCCACTTAAATTATCAAGATAACATGCATGCCAACTTGTTTTACACACTTAACTTATCAAGCTAACCCATGTGTCTTCTCAACACACATTGCACCAAACTATGTCATGTTATCTTATGCTATTTTAACTCCTTGGTCACACGCTTACCTCTGACACCATTTACCATCATCATGCCATGTTAAGTCACTATCCAAAAATCCACTTAAACTTTATTGCACCAAAATTTAGCCTTCCAATCATGCATAACATGCTTGATACATTTTGGTGTGAATCCCCTTGGCACTTTTGCATGCCCAAGAAAATCTAACCCACCTACTATATATCCAACGCACCTCTAGTTCATGCATAACACATTGCATTCATGCAAATAGCTACTTCGTGAAATCGTGCAAGAGAAGACACCTAGACCATGACCTTCAAGGTATGACACATCCTATTGAGATGGAAAAAATGGAAAGTCTACCCATGACATGGTGAACATGTCAAATTTGAAAAGGATTTTGTCAAAATGCTTGTGTTGTGAAAATGGAGAGTATATTTTATGAATTTCAAAGTTTCAATTAATTTAAATTGGTTGGATGTGATAGGCTAGAATCACTACAAGGAAAAGAACCTCTAGCAGATGTTTTTGAGGAACTCCTTATAAAAATACCCCATACATCTGTTTCTAGTGTAGGCTACTAGAGGAGGTTGGCGGGTGGATGGTTTTGTGGATAACTACACATTTGTGGTTGTATCCTATATTCATTTCCACTGTTTGTATGGTACTAATGAAACTAGTAGAAATTCTACTTTAGAGGTCAGATCACTGCTATAGCAGAATGTGATTATGTTGTTGCTTTTCTAGTTTTTTGTTTCAATTTTTTTGTGATTTATACACCACAGACTCAATAATACTGAAGTTATGAAGCTGATTTGTTTCGATAGTTAATATACCTTTTGAGATTTTAAAATTTCACTAAAAATAACCCAGTTTAGTCTCATTGTCAATTCGTCTCTTGTTTGGGTGCTTTAATGTGCAATGACATGTTTCTGGGACTGAATTCAATGCAAGGCATATTTGAAACTCTAACTCTGTTTTCCGGTGTCTTATTAGAAGTTATTTCAGTTTTCATTTTGTGTTTTCAAGTTAGATATTGTTTTCAAGTTTTTACATTTGTAATTTTATTGCAATGTGGCAGACTGATCAGGGTAGTATAGGAACAACCTTGAGACAGGATGATTGTGGAAAGGGGCCAGCGGAAGAACATGTAAAGTGCCAGCATTGCTCTATATTCATGTATTTTAGTTATTTACATAATTGAAATAATATTAATTTTGTTAAAATATGTAGACACCTATCCATGGTACGCCTGGTGATTCCCTGTATGAGGATGAGATTTCTTCATCCCTATCTCCATTGCTCTTGCTGCAAAAAAAGGTGCAAAAAGCAAGGTTGGAATTTGATAGTTTGGTAGATGTGCCTCAAACACCTGAAACAGAAGCGAGGATAAAACAAATTATGACCCAGCTAGAAACATATCAGGTAATAATAAAAAATCAAAAAGATATTTTTTTTGTTCTGCATGAGATGAATTGTGATAGTTTGATTTTTAATTTTTACATTGACTAAACTAACAAAAAGTTCTTTTGTATGTAGCGTTATCTGACACTTGTTCAAACCGGTGTTGGTGGTAGTGGGACACAAAGGCAAGAGATTGCCGAGCAACCCTCTCGTACACCTTCTACTCCTTTAGGTGCCAGCCAAGAAACACACCCTGCCCAAGCAGACACCCAACCAACCGCTGAACGTGTTGGCAGTGATGAGGCTGATATGGCCAACTACATTATTGCGTTTCTTGGAGCTACACATGTCAACTCCACGGGGACCATTAATGGCACGTTTTTGGTGAACGATGAAGGTGTCCCTATAAATCACATACAAATCCCAAGTAAGTTTTAATATTTTAACTATTTCATGTACTCTATCTAAGACATATTTTATCATGATTTTTATTTTTAAATTAATGATAATATCTTCTTCTTTTTTTCTGTGTAGGAAATAATGAGTTCTACAAGTTTTTTGAGAGCCATGCATTGGTAATTTTTGGCCCAACCATACACACAATGGGGAATTCCCATAATTCCAACATGAAAAAAGAACTTCTATATTATCTAGAAGCCCTTTTTAGGGTGGGCACATTTGATAGAACAACGACGGCTCGGGTAGCTGGAAAATATTTGAAATATACCAGGGACACCTATAGGACACAATTGGAATTTAACCCTAGATACGAGCATCCTCTCACAGTTCCAGAGAGTGAGTGGAGAGCACTCATCCATGACGGAAAAGAGAAAAGGGAAAATAAAGAAGGAAAAATGCCAACTGGACCCGCAAGGTAAATTACAACTTTAATTCAATAGATTTAATTTTCTCTATGTCCAAAATAAAAGTGTGCTACGTCATATGTGACTTCAATATTTTGATGATAGGTTTCCTGACACATCAAAGGCAACCAAAGCTAGGATTGAAAAAAAGGGCCATCACAAGCTAGGCCAGGTCGGCTACTTGAAATTAGCTGCAATAATTGTAAGTAGCTAAACATATTATAATTAATTGTCTTTCCTTCCAATGTTTTTGTAATCCTATCAAATAACATTAAAAATATACAATCATGTGTAATGTAGGGTGATGACTTCGGAACAGAAACTACAGAGGAAGATAAAAATATCGCTTTCCATTTCGGCTATCAAGCTGTAGTTGAACATCGCAGAAGCTTGGGGCAGGTCCCAAGATCCAGAATGCTTCATAAATTAAAACGTTAACCTTTCAATATGCTTGTTTTCATCCATAAATTTAATGTCTAACAACTTTGTTTAAATCAGGGGAGCAGCACTGCCGACGAGGCAAATAACCCAGTTGTAAAGCCAGATGTAGATGTTCCTCACGTGCAACCTAATCATTGTAGTGGGGACCATGCCGACAATGCTACTATCAGTGAGGGCCGTAACGGTAATTAATTTCCACTTATAATCTTTTCTAATTATACCTTGATGGTTTTCCTTATAACATCTTTGTTTAAATTACAGAGAATGTTTCCCTTGAGGATCTTATCACCAGAGAGGAAGACAGGGCAACAGTCCCAATGGCGACAGCTGGTGCACCAGGTAAATAATATCATTGCAATTTTTTTTATTAATATTACCGAACTAGTTCAATGATATTTAAAAAATGACAATTAAAATTTAATATTATCTGTTTTTGTAGGTGATGCCCCATCACTGGATGAGACCAGACATCGTGACTACGCAACTAGGTCAGCAGTGCGGGAAAGGCACGAAATAGGAGTAGAGCATGATGATATTGATGATGTAATTAGGAGCTTTAGAAATATGAAGAAGAAAAAGAAAATTTGATAATGTAAACTATTGTATTATTATAAGACAAACGTTACCATACTTGGAACGTTTTTTGCGTTATATAAAAACTCATTTACCATACTATTTTTATGTCAAGCACTAATTTCAATGTTTCCTTGCATACTTTTTGTTGCATCATTTTCTTATTAGTTATTGAATATTTTTTTTATGCTCATGAAAGTAAAAAATGAAATATAGATTGGGTATTGGGGAATTGAGAGTGATGTGAAGGGGGGGGGGGAGGGGCCATAAGAGCTTCCACCTTCATGTGGTTGGCCCTGTTTAGTAGAGAATAATTTATTGGAGCGATTCAATCTTGGAGAAAACCTCCCTCGATCTAGCGTAGCAACAAAAAAGTCACTGTTGACTTAGTTGCTACTCTTTTAGATCGTGGGAGGCTTGTTCCAAGTTCATGCGACTCCAATAAATTTTTCTTGAAACGAAGAGGAGCTTATTCGGGTATGTTTTGACATTTTCAACATATGTTCTAACATTATCATAAGAATGCATCTTAGAGTAAAAAATACTACATCAATTACTTGTATTTATTGTATAGATAATCATGGATTTTGATTGACTTGGCAGTGCAGGTACAAATCCTCTTGCATCATGAGCAATACAACTTGTCAACCAGGGTCATGTCCAGGATATTTTTGCTTGTGCGCTTAACCAGGTTCATAATGTCACATTTTGTAAGTTCCTTTACAGTTCATAATTCAATATTAAGCTTGTTCATGATTATTATCTAGGTTTTTTGTATGTGTTTTTTCATCTATTTGATTGTAAGCAACTCTGCATGTTTCCTGTTGTTCACTATGATTTATCCATTTACCACTCCCAGGATGAATCCGAATTTATTGTTACATAGGTTACTTTATTGTTACTATGATTTCTCCATTTATGATTTCATAGGTTACATCATGTAAAGTTGTCAATCTCAGGTTGGTGATGAGCTTTAGTTCTTCATATTTGGGGCTTTATGATATTTTCTCCCTCATTTCATTCCTGCATCACATCGTTGTTTGAGCATGCCAATTCTCTACCACTTGTACCAATTGGCACATGTCAATCTCTGAGTGGTGCCACATTTCACCTATTTTTCGACCCACTTGACCACCTGAAAAACTCAAATCCACACACCATGTGTCTTTATCATGGATTGCCACACGTCATAAATATTTTAGATGCTAACATCATGCTTCTAATATGTTATGTCAACCAATCACAGTGTTCCATGTGGCCTTATGCCATGTCACTAGTCTGGAAGAGATATTTGAGCCTTTTCTTTTCATGATTTTTCTATTATAACTTTTTTCTTCAAGACAGGAAATCCCTTTTGCAATAGATGGGGATTTTCCCATTTCCCTAGAGTCATCTCCTAGGACAGCCTTTAAGCCATCATCCAATAGGCAATCTGCAACTCTCTTTTGTTTCCCTCTTGCCCTTGAATTATGCGCTTCTAGAAGAATAGTTAGGGCACTCTTCTAGCCCTTATCCCACTGCTTCATCCTTGTATCAACTTCTCCCACAGGCCGCTTCTATTTTTTGTCCACTTAAAGGAAGAAAACACTACCCTAGGGTGAGGTTTCTCCTCAACTATCCCTACCACACTTATGGACCAACCAACAATATGAACGTTTCCCTTACTTATGGAGACACCCCCTATGCTACTGCACTTTCAATTCCAGAAGCTACTTGCTAAGGAACACTCCTACACTATGCCTAACGACCCTCCAAACAATCCCTCTAGCTATTTTTGTATCAAACTCCCTTTTTGGTCTTTTAGACAAAGGTGACCCTCACACCATCAAGCACATAATGCTATCACAAGACTCAAACCCAATCCTACATCTGTTCTCCACAAAATTCTCTTCCAATTCCTTAAAATGTGATTTGTATTTTTTGAAGAACTCGGCCTTGGTTAGGGCACCTATCCCTACTCAAATCCACACTTCCTCCCACCTATAAGCCTTCCTCTTTATGTGTTCTTGTTGGAGACATTTGTCGCCTTATTCTGGCTTGTAAGCACTTCTAATGGCCTTGCTACAGGACAGTAGCGCATTTATATTTGTAAATGAAAATGAGCAGACATAACATGGACCTAATTTTCCCAAAGGAACAAGGTTTAGACTTGGACTTCTCCTCCTAGCCATGATAGTCCATGGTGAGTAGAATGGAATGGTTAGATATGATTTTTTGTTGCGCAAAAATTCGGGACCTTGCCTATTCTTGAAATTTCAATGACATTGGGGCTATGGCAGCCTCCTACTCTGCCTCTTGGGCCTTGGTACTGATGCATACAGTAAAATTGATCATATAAACTAACCAAGCCCTCTAAAACCATATTTATAATCTCTTTTGTTCTTGGGAAAAATATACCTCTGACAAAAACTAAATTATTTATAAGGCTAATTTTTGGTCCTGGAAACATTGTATTCATTTTAGTCCCAAAGTTTCAATCTTAACTGAGTTCAAGCAACCAGATAATACAATTAATCATGCAGTCTATAGTCACACAGAAATTTGATACTTTTAATGTCTCAGCTACACTATATAATACAAATATCTAAAACATTAAAAATCAGATCGTGTTCTAAAATGCTCAAAATCAGATCCTCTAGATCTTGTTGGCATCTTGTGCAGGATCACCATTCAGTTATGCTTTAGGGACAAATCCATTGGCATGCTGCACTTCTTGGTGACTCATGTCTTTGAGTTTAATGCAGGTATGATTACTTCACTCTGGCCTCTACAACGTAGCTTGTCCCACAATGTACCCTTCAAGACTCTATGTTCCGCTTCAGGACCCTCCTCTTACAACAAAAATGCTAGGACTTCGTCCTGAGGTGTGCTAGATTTATGCGAGGGTCATCCATTTGAATCTTTCAAACTCTCTGACATTCACTCATGCAATCTGACAGAACTTCATATTTTCTTTCATGCATATGTGTTCGACTTTAGAATTATAGATTAGCATATGGTTAATTGCTGCAAAGTGTTGATTGTGGTATTGTACAGTTACAGTAGCAATGGATTTTTGTTTTGAAAGGAAATCCTTGGGTAATCCCCTCTCCTTCCTTGACACATCTGGATAGAGGGCAGCTATTCTGAGTTATTTAATTTGATTTGAACCCATGATCAATGCCTTCCCCATCAGAACCATGCCTTGCGTGGATGTTCAACCAATTTTGCTAACTGTTAGATCTTATAGTGTTTGTTGATAGATACATATCCATAAGGTTTTTTACTCCATATGACCACAGCCTTGGCTGTTAGAAGAAATAGACTTCCTCCATTTTGTGTTACCACCAATGATATATGGCAGGTGCCTTTGAGCATTGGTCACTCCCTGTAGGATATCATCCACTACTGGATTAGTCCATTCACAGTGGTTGATGAAGCTGAGGGCAAGCCCATATATGAGCCTCCTTGTTTGTCCCTACAGCAGGCCTTGACATCCTCTCCATCCTCTCTGTTTTAATGAGCACTTAGATTTCTAGTCTCAATCATCTTTATTGTCCATGCACATTCTCTTCTCTTACACTCTCTCATAACTAGAAATTTAGAAATTAGTTTCTTGTTTGCTTGTAGACCTTAATATTTTTATGCTTTTAGCATTGTTCAAGGAGATGCTTTTACACTTCTACTTTGTACCTGAACTAGATGCGCTATCTTAGTCCCTTTTACCTACATTTTTGGTCATTTGTTGGACATTAATACAATTATCTTGTATTATTTTACATGGCAGCATTTTTTAAGTGTTGTTCTTATGCAACAGCTGGTGGAGATGTAGGAAAATTTTATTATTTAACTACAGGTGGTGGAACTGAAACAATTGATCTTTTTTTCTTGTTTTTTTTCATATAACTGGCATCCTTTAACAACACAACAGTTATGGCATAAACACTTATTTTCTTTATGGCTAAATTTTTGGTGTGCTTGTACAGTCCTACATATTTCTAACTATAGCACATGCAAATATGTTTTCAAATGAAGTATCTTTCCCAATGGAACTCATGGGATTTTTATATACACATCTAGAAAGATACCCAACTTGGAGATTATATAGGTATAAACTGCATACATTAAACTTGGAAATGTGCTAAAGTACATAAGAAATATGTAAATCATTGAAATTTGAATTTTTTTTCCTCCTGTGTAGTTGAAAAGAATTTACTTGACATCCCTGAAGGTGATCAGGACTATTCAAAGTTGGCCATGAAGGATCTAATCCATCTTGCATAAGCAAAAGAAAAGGAATTGGTATTATTTTCAACTCTTGCTCAGTACCTTTTCCTATGTGGAATTGAATAGAGCAAAGGAAGTCACTCCCTACTTTTCCTTTCCTTTCCTTATTTTCCTCCTCAAACCATCCTGCATGATTGATTTTGAGAAAGGGATAGCTTTCATGCAGATCCATCTCTATTCAATATTGCAAACAAATAGACCATGCAAGTAGTATTAGGTTAGATTGTTGCATGACTTAACAAATATAACTTGTCCCTGTACTTTATTCAGACAATAGTAGGTTCACTGGAAATCCTACAATTCAATATGATTCCCATAAACTTAGTTTATAGTAGCTTTGTTGAAAATCATACAATTCATGAGAATAATGTCATTCCATCTCAAAGAGAACAATACAATTTCCTAAAATCTGAATACTATCGTCAAGAGCACCATGGTAAAGTTTGTCAATGGTGGACAATGCATTCATTTAGAGTTTATGAGCTATTCCTTTGGTTCAACTTCGCAATGGTGTTCAGGGCATACATATTTTCATGAACCCTTTTCTCCCATTTGCACAAGATATTCGTTTCATGTTGTCTGACCAGAAATGTAAATAAATGTTTGTTTGATTATTTTAAAGGATTTTTAATGCCTTTTTTTATCACAATTTGTGATTATTATTTCATCTTCATGAAATGGATTTGTCCCATAGTTTTCGGATGGAAATCACTGATTAACTATAAGGTTTCAAAATCCATGAATAAAATTTACTTACCTTCGTAGCACAGGGACACATGCAAATAGAAGATGAACATGACAACAGATCCTGGGTCTCTCATTTCCAACAGAATATCGAGTGTCATAAGTTCTTTTAGATGCTTTTGTTTTGTAAAATTTGTAAATTTGTAAATATTAGATAATTTTTCATATGCTTAGTATTTGCCACAATTCCTTTCAATACCATGAAATCATGGAAGGTAAATAAATCTAATGCTAATGGCTCAAAAGTCCTTTGTAGAGTTGAGTGGTTGATTTTTGTGCTTCTTTGTGTTTCCCATAATTATCTGTGGAAACCATTGAAATAGTGGCAATGATAAATTAAAATCTTGGTGCAGAATCTAGTAATTTATCTTTTTCTTTATGCAGAACAAGCAAAAAGCAACAAATAAGAAGTCATGTTCATCCGAAGCAGCTCTCAATTCCAATGCAAATGAACCCGACAAAGAATCACAGGAAGATGAAGGGTAATAAAAAGCATCTTCTACTATGCTTTATTTAATTTTAATTTTGTTGTCTGTTTTCTCCTTAATCTAGTCTAGTTTGTTCTATGTTGGAAATTTAGAGCAGCATCCAGGACATTTTGCAGAATTCCATTTATTTTCTTTGAAGAGTGTCTAAAAAAATCTGAAACAAAGTTGTTGTGGTAAGGCACAATAAATCTATGATTGATGAAGTGAGACATCTATGAAAATAGGGCAATAAGAGCAGTGATCATTTAGCCTTGATCTAAGACAAGGCACTAACTCTGCCTCGTGCATAATTACAAGAGTGTTTTAAGTGTCTACATCAGCAAGTATTATTGTTGGCATCACACAAAAAGGCATCTACACAGGCATCATGCCTCTTGCATGTCACAATTACATGTAGCCATAAAACATTTTTGTGGTTCTCACAAGAATCCGTGAAAGCAACATGAAACAACGTGACAACACTTTCTGGATTTTTGTGCAAGGATCCCATTGTAGGCCACCATTTAGATTGTGACTCCTCAATGTTGTTGTTGGGGTTCCAATGTTTTGGCCAGATTGGCAAGACCAAAGACTGGACAACATCACAACCACTTTGGGGCCCTAGGATCTAGCCCTCCTGGACCTGGAGAGGGATCTCTCCATTTAAAATCAAAGAATGATATGTCCTTGAAGCTCAAAATGAGGTGTTAGGATAGGTATAAAGCATAAAAGGGGGTTTAAAATGATTTGGTTGGTTTTTGGGTTGGTCATGAGATCATAAACTAAGAAGGAAATGGGAGGAGAGGAGCAAAGCAACAAGATGTTTTGGTAAAAGAGGATAGGTTAGGAATGTGCCATCCATTGGGCTATGGAGTCATGAAAGGAGATTAATTACAAACAGCTAGCCAAGGCATTCATAGGGCAAGTCATCTATACTAAAGGATATTTGAGATAGATGATGGAGTGGAACATTAAGGAGAGAAAGGTGAAACACAAAGGGCAGCTTGAGATTAGACCAGAGGTCATCTAACTCCAGATCTGCTTCAGCATACTCTCAAAGGGAAAACACATAATATTAAACATAGAACTAGGCCTGAGATCATAGAAGGGCTTTTAACCTTCAATTATTTGACACCAGCTCATGAGATCTTGGAAAGGCCAATCTGTTGAGCAAGGACCCTAGTGGACAGGGCTTACACTAAATCCCCGGTACCCCAAATCCTCTAGCTTGAAACACAACAAGAACAACTAAGCAGCAAACCCAAAATTCACATATCAGCTAGCAGTGGAAAGCAGCTACTACACTGGTTAAATTGCACGAATTTTCCCTTAGATTCACTATCAGCAGAAAACATCAAAGGTAGGGAGAGCAGAAACATAGGGTACCATGTGAGGGAAAATCCTATGTTATATTTCTAATGCATACCAGAAGACCAATGAGCAGCATGAAAAATGTAATAAAACAATATAATGAGAAAACATCACCCGTAGTAATAGACCAGAATCTTGGGAAAATTGCTTGATTAATTGATGCAAAACCAATCACGTACACTAAGCTCAATGGCTGATTACAGTCCAAACTTTCTCCTCCTAGCCTGCTACATTACAAAATACTCTGCTACTCTCTCCCAAAACTATTCTAACAGTAAAAAATGAATCCCTACAACTACAACAGCAACAACACAACCCTTTACAATATGTTCTCATGGATTCTTATAGGAAAAATGGATAGCAAGAGTAGGTGATACACATTAAATCGATCCATTAAGACAAACTGGAGGAGGTGTACATGCCCACTCTGCTTAATAGCTCTGTGTTGTACTTCGTGGTCTGGTTCAGAGTCTCTGTTAGGTCAATATTTGACCTCTGATGTTTCTTTGGAGTCCTTTATGGCTGTAAGGCACTCTGTTATGTCTTCTGAAGCAAGTAAGGTGACTGAAGGTATTTTGTGCTTCCATACCTCCATTATTGTTGTCCTGAGAGTATTTGGAAGTTTTCTATTAGTGAGATGGCCTTTGGGAGCTCGGGGAGGCATGGAGACTTCTGTCGAGGGTGTACTATTTGAGAAAAGTACTGCTGACGCTGAAAGCATATATGGATTGTTTCATGTGCTCCTTTAATCTTCAAACTGTGCCTTAATTCCTTGAATAAGGATTAGAGCATTTAATCTTTAATTTCAGGCTCTAACACCTTAATCTCTGTCGTTGATACGCCTTTTTTGCTGTAACGGCCTCTATGTGTTTTGAATCACAGTAACTGCGATTATGAGAAATAGAGTGAAATACCACTTTGGTGAAAAACCCTGCACAATAAAAAAAACCAATCATAAAATCCAGGGCAGTGGCAGAAGAATGCTTTGAAGGCCTGAAGGAATGGTGGCACAACTGCAGAAACAATGGCTATAGTGGAGGTATCAATATGCAGTTAGGCAGAGAAGTGAAATAAACTTTAATATGAAACATTAAAGTTCAATGCAGGCGGATTACAAATTTGTTTTCAGTGTAAAACATATGTTTTGACCTTTGGAATACAGATGAAATGCACGAAGATGCGATGACATGAGCTGATGTGGTGGTACCCAGCCATGGCAGAGGGTGATTTAACCTGGCTCATCGGATCTCAGGACGAGATCGATGACTACGATGACTCGATGAGGTTCAATGGTCACACGATGAGAAAATGTGAATGGAACATGAAATGAAACGTGGACCGTTGATCTGGCTGAGATGGACGACTGAGATTAGATATGGAGGCTATGGGGACACAGGGGGAAAGTGGTTTCTGGGATCAAAACCGCTAGTTTCGCTTGACCAAAAGGATGGAAGGCTGATTGCACTTTTTCAATGCGATAGGGGTCTTTAGCTGACACATGGCTCTGGAAAACCACCCATATCGTGTAAGTTCTAACTGTTAAAGCTCAAAGCCAAAAACAACTCGATAATTATGTGGATCGTTAGATCTGGGCCCGTGAGATCCGACGACGTTGGAGGCGCGTGATCTGAAGAACGTGCAGGGTCAGTAAAGCTAGGGCCAAAAGGACAACAATTTTATTGTGGGGCGTCTGATCTGAGGACGAATGACTGAGATATGTGGAGGAGATACACTGGCAGAGAAAATTTTTAGTGGGCGGGAGAGATCTGAGACATTAGATCATCAAGGATGGATAGATGCGATCTAATCGGAGGGGAGGGATGGGAGGGCCAAAACTCTGATGAACGATGGAGCGATTGGCTTTGGACCGTCGGATCTATGAGAGATCGAAGGCTGCGATTGGATCGGAGGAGCCCAATTAGGGGACACATGGAGGAATGAGGATAGATCCTGGCCGTTGGTTCTTGTGGGTTCAATGGCCAGGATCACGTCGGAGGGTCGCAATCGGGAGGGGCGAAGGATGGCACAGTTTAAAATTTGCAATTGCGATCGGAGCAAGGATGCGAGGGTCATCGGATTAAAAGTGAATCGACGGTGGAGAAGGTCATCGGAGGTTTACAATGGAGTGTGATTGGGGCGCGATGGAACAGGTAGGCCGTTAGATCTCTTAAGATCAACGGCGGGGATAATTTCAAAAGCCGACAGACAAAATACACTATCGCATCAGAAGTTTTGTTTTACAAAGAAAATAGGCACTCTTACCATTTCTCTGATTGCGATAAGTGATTTGTGGGCTAGCGCTTGGTTTTAGCACCTGGGATTATGGAGGGGAAGTGGTTAAGGGGCTAGCCAAAAGGGCTAAGCCTGTGTATGTTAAAAAGTGGGTTTTCCAGCCAAAACAGAGGGTTTTTAAGGCTGAAAAGGGATTCGGTAAAGGGAGAAAGGGACTCTTAAACCAGACAAAGGGTATTTGAAAGGTTTAAAAAGGGGAATTAGGGTGATTTAGGGGGTTAAGGAGGGAAATAAAGAAGTGAAAAAGGGATGAAAATAAAGGCTTAATGGGGAAAAAGGAAAAATGGAGGCTTTTTGGGCATTTTCTTCACAACAGAGAGGCTTTTAAACCGGGAACAACAGTGAGGATTTATCAAAGGGAAAAGGCACAAGGAGGCTTCAAGGATGATGTGTTTTTGGAGGAGATGCATTCCTTGAAGGCTCAAAAAACATTTTAGCCCCCTGTTTTCTTGTCAAAAAATTCATAGGGGGCTAACAATGGCTCCACATGGGGATGGCTTCTTCTTGAAGGAGTCAAGAATTCAGAAAATAAATCTTTGGAGTAGGTCAGATGCCTGATCCTTGACACTTCCATTTTCTTCTTTGATTCAGCTGCCACAAATCATGAAGACACATATCAGCAACAAACATTACTCAAACAGCTACCTACCCATACTAAAGTCCTAACATTTTTTCTTGTGGATGGATTTGGACTAGCAGACCCTTTACATCATCAATTTTTTCAAAAAAAAAAAGAAACCTATTCTGTTTCTACCCTTATTACTCCATGAGACCAGATTAAACTGTTGGCCTGATAGTTTCTCTTCCTAAACTACTATCTGGTAGGATTAAACTGTCTAGCAGACTTCTCCTCTACATTCTGTTATCACTCAGATTTTCCTTGAAGTTGTTGGAAGAGGAAAGGGGTCTGAGGTAACCACAAAACAACTTTTAGGTACAGAATCTAGCCAATCTATACCCAGAGAGGGCTCTCTCTGTAAGATTTAGCTTTGTTTTGAATGATATTATGCTAGTTATGAAAGTACAGGGATTTTGATTGAGTTTGGGTGATGAAATTCTATAGAAGAGGGTAAGACTGAGTAATTTAGGCCATTGGGATAATGGAGTCAAAGAAAGATGGTTTAACTCGATTAAGTTTCTTAACAAGAGATGGTTTTACAGGGCAAGGTAATAAAATAAGGAACAATTATAGACCTAAAATGAATGGAATGGACTCGAAATGGGTGAAGGGCAACTAATAATCCTTCAACATATTCAAAAGAGGGAACTTGACTGATTGTTGACAAAGAGAAATTAATAATTCTTTATCAAATAATCAAAATTAATAAACTAGAAAACATGAGCAATTAAGAATTCACTGTTTAAACTAGTTTAGAAGAAAACATTAAGAACAAAAACGATTGAAAACAGATTGCACTTAAGCACTTTCTGAATTATTCCTTTTCGTTTATCATTCAGGTATGAAACATAGATGGTATAATAAACAAGTATAAAACTCTAAAACATAAGAGATAGATGACTTATTGATCCGTTGTCTGACTCAAGAATCCTGTGAAAAGTCTTTTGCATCAATTCTTTATCCAACGAGCCATACGAAATTTATCCAATAGCACTTTATTCCTAAATAATCAATGTTACAGAAAAGTCTAAGAATCCACCCCTCAATACTCCAATTGAAGGAGTATTTATACAAAGAATTATAAAAAATATCTCCTAACAAAATGAGATATAATCTAGGAAGACTCATGGATATATTACAAGAAAATAAAGACAGATGGTCTCGTAGATAAGATAAAGGATAACCGATGTTGTGCTGTTTCCTTCTTTTGAGAATGTGCTGGAGGCAGGCCCTATGATTGGGCTTGCTGTTGTCCTCTTTAGTAATTCTGTGCTGGCTGCTCTGTTTTACTGATACTCTTTACCTGTACTGATACACTTTGACATATGTTTGATCTTTGTTTATCCTTTTTATCATGTCTTATTGTAGTAAATAATCAAAATTCATGCAAGGATAATATTTAAAAAAATTCTAACATTTATTGCCACCATTGTATTTCTAGTATTCTTGTTCTTTAAAGCTTCCTCGAAGTTTCATCAATCTCTATATATCTGAAGAAAGAAGGCTGAATTGGGAATAAGTGTTTTACCTCATGTTCGAGATAAAACAAATTTTCCAGATTGTCATGAAGAATCTTTCCTGTAGGCAATGCTTTTGTTACTGATGAACTGGCGTGGTTGTCAACATATTTATTCAATTTCTCAACATAGTTTTCCAGGCTCATAATTTTATCCTCTGAAATTAAAGGACTTGGCAATACTTTACTCTAAAAAATATTGAATCTCTTTGTAAAGGCATTGACTTCTTCCTGCATATCAGAGCATCTTCTTTCTAGATTCTGCATTAGAGTTCTTTTAGTAAAAACTTTTTTAATCTCCAAAATTTTTCTTGTTCTTTCTTGGATGCCTAGTTCTTCAAGTTGATATCTGTTTTTGGTATTCAAAAATTGTATAAGATCATTGGCTTCTTCAGGCATGTTTCCTAATTCTTCTCTTGCCTTTAAAATTTCTTCCAGAGCCAATTTAATTAAATAATTCTACTCATACATTATTTGGATTGATGGCCAAACATATTTTATTGACTGAATGATGTTGGTCCAAAGAATTTCTTTGATTTCTCCCAAAGGTTTCTCCAATGCGAGATCCCTTTCTAATGCTCTCACCAATTTTTCTAATCTGTTGATCTCTCTTGTTTTTTCTGCAACACTTATCTTTGAGAGATCATATTTTTGTTCTAAGGTAATAAACTGTACCTTTGTTTTCTGAAGCTTTGTCACTTGGAGTTTCAATTCCTCCATTGATTTTATTAATTCTTCAGTGCTTGAATTGGAAGTGTTGACCTGTGATAATTCTGTTGGCTGACCTGTTGTTGTTGTACCTGTAATTACTTATGTTGTAGATGCTGGAATGTTTTCCTTCTTGTCCTTTAATGCCTTTTCAAGTTCTTTTCCAGTCTCATTTAGTTTCTCATTCAGTTTCAAGAGCAAATCCATCAATTCTTCTTCATATTTTTTCTTTATGATTTCTGCAGTTTGTGGATTCCTTGAAGATGGCAACTTCAATTGTTTCCTTAAGGCTGCAATATCATCATCTTTATTCTTAATCAAGGCTTATATACCTTTGACATCTTTGGGATTATGACCCAATCCAATAATTATTTCCTCCAAAGTATTTATTCGGTTGTCCTTAGCCTGGGAAGAGGCTTTCTCAAGATGCAATTGAGTAGTAGTATTATTCAAGGAATCCTGTAATCTTTGGGTCATCATTGATTTATCAATCAAAGTTGAATAAATCATTTCTCCTATTTGTTTGTGTAGCTCAATCTGATCCAAAGGATGAATATCTTTTGCCATGACTTCAAAATTGGTTCTAACATAATCTGCAGCTATTTGAGGCTACTGCACTTTGGGATTGAAATGACTTATCACCATTTTACCCTGCTGGATGTCATAGGCTGACATCAATCTTTGTTGATTTTTGGGAGCCATCTTCAAATATTGATTATAGATTTGAAGTCTTAATGGATCATTTCTGGCCTTTATATTTATAAATGTTTTGTTAATATCCCAAGCATCCTTCACTGGTGGTTTGAAGGAAGATACTTCTACACTTTGTTGTATGTGTAGCTCTTTTCTCTGTGAATTAGTGGATGTTCCACTGATTGTGCATGTTTTATGAATATCTAATTCTTCTCTCCTCTTATTATCAGTGCTTTCTTGAAAAAATTCTACTTCTGAAAGAGGATTTAATTTTTGTCTTTTGACACCAAGTTGTTATGAAGATCCATTGATAGGAGTGATTGTTTCTGCATCTCTCTTCTTACCTTTTTCTTCATTGAGAGGAGTTTGCAAAATTGAAACTTCTACCACATTAATCTGAGTGGAATAAATCTGTATTTGGGCTTGTTCCTTGGAAGTTTCAAGCTGCTCTATCATTGTGAATTTCTCTCTGACTTGTGTATCAGCCTTCTTTTCCTTCCCTTTAGATGCTATTGTGGCCAGTGCACTGATTTCCTGCAAATTTTGTTGAGAGGTTTCAATAGAGGAAGGACCAATTCCTGGTCTTTGCACCTATCCAAAAGAATCCAGGTCAAGTATTTTCTCAAGATCTTTCATAGAATTTTCAACACTGACATGTTCACTATCTTGTTCTATTAAGGTCCCTTCCATCCATTCATCCATATTTGCAAATTGTTCAATTTTTGGAATTATATGGTGAAGGTATGGTGACAATTTGTTCTTCATCCTTCTATCACAAATAAAACTGTTTGGGTCATAAGGTACCCAGTGGAAACTTTTTTGCAATTTGAGATAATCTTCTAGGATTCTTTCAGCTTCTTTTCCTGTGTCTCTAGAATTACAGACAAAAGGACCTAATTGACTCTTAATTCTGAGCTGAAATTTTTTCTTTGCATTGCAAAAATGGACTATGTCTGAATTTATCATTTGTCTGAAATACTCTAAGGAAAAGAGCCTCATTGGGACATATTTTGGTAACTTGAAAGCAGCTAGCTCACACCCATATATTCTAATTTATGTATGATTCTGGTATAGGTACCAATCACCTATCCTGTATTTCTTGGAAAGTTGGAGAATTTTTTTCATATCATTATTGACCCTAGGAGGGGAAACTCCTGTTAATAAGGTAGTTGCAGGGTGCACAAATAGGTCAATGAACTCATTGTAGGAATAAGGAGAATCAGAGGAATTATGGAAGATTGCAGACCAAAAAATTATAGACCTTGGATTTCCTTTGGCATCAAGTTCCATGACATGGAAAGGGAAACTCTCTGATTGATAATAAAGCATGAGATGGTATATAACAATGGAATATTTGAAAACTCTTTCATCTTCCAATCTCATGAATTGATCATGAATTTTATCA
>JAXQQM020072783.1:0-98499 GCA_034641835.2 Pinus albicaulis | reverse complement strand
CCTTGGGTGGGTTAACAAATCTCCAAACAATCACCCTCCGTTACTGCCAAAGTTTGGAGGTACTTCCAGATTCCTTTGGGAGTTTGAAAAGTCTTTTACGCATTGAACTCACTGGCTGCAAAAGATTGAAGAAGCTTCCAGATTCCTTCACAGATTTAAAAAGTCTCCAACACCCTCAAGCCGTTCGGCTACGACACATTGAAGCGAAGTCGAAATCTCCGTGGAGATCTAACAAATTCCAAATACATTGATATATACAAGGGTTGCGAGTTTGAAAACTTCCAAATTCCTTGGGTGTTTAACAACTTCCAAACAATCACCCTCGATCGCCAAGGTTTCAGAGGTACTTCCAGACTTTGGGAGTTTGAAAAGTCTTTTACGATTGAACTCCATGGTCGCAAAAGATCAAGAAGCTCAGATTTTTCACGCATTTAAAAAGTCCTTCCAACACCTCAGCCGTCCGGCGACACATTGAAGCGGCTTCCAAAATCCTGGGGAGATCTAACAAATCTCCAACATATTCATATATCTGGGTTTGCGAGTTTGAAAAAACTTCCAAATTCCTTGGGTGGTTTAACAAATCTCCAAACAATCACCCTCAGTAACTGCCAAGGTTTGGAGGTACTTCCAGATTCCTTTGGGAGTTTGAAAAGTCTTTTACGCATTGAACTCACTGGCTGCAAAAGATTGAAGAAGCTTCCAGATTCCTTTGGGAGTTTGAAAAGTCTCCAACACCTCAAGCTGTCTGGCTCCGACACATTGAAGCGGCTTCCAAAATCCTGGGGAGATCTAACAAATCTCCAACATATTCATATATCTGGGTTTGCGAGTTTGAAAAAACTTCCAAATTCCTTGGGTGGTTTAACAAATCTCCAAACAATCACCCTCAGTGACTGCCAAGGTTTGGAGGTACTTCCAGATTCCTTTGGGAGTTTGAAAAGTCTTTTACGCATTGAACTCCATGGCTGCAAAAGATTGAAGAAGCTTCCAGATTCTTTCACAGATTTAAAAAGTCTCCAACACCTCAAGCTGTCTGGCTCCGACACATTGAAGCGGCTTCCAAAATCCTGGGGAGATCTAACAAATCTCCAACATATTCATATATCTGGGTTTGCGAGTTTGAAAAAACTTCCAAATTCCTTGGGTGGTTTAACAAATCTCCAAACAATCACCCTCAGTAACTGCCAAGGTTTGGAGGTACTTCCAGATTCCTTTGGGAGTTTGAAAAGTCTTTTACGCATTGAACTCACTGGCTGCAAAAGATTGAAGAAGCTTCCAGATTCCTTCACAGATTTAAAAAGTCTCCAACACCTCATGCTGTCTGGCTCCGACACATTGAAGCGGCTTCCAAACTCCTTGGGGGATTTAACAAATCTACAAGAAATCAATCTGGACAAGTGCGAAAGTTTGGAGGCACTTCCAGATTCCTTTGAGAATTTAAAGAATCTTCAAAGAATCTACCTGCGTGATTGCGGCGGCTTGAAGACGCTTCCAAATTCCTATCGGCATTTAAAAAATCTAAAGTCCATCGATCTGACAGCATTTAAAAGTTTGAAAATGCTGCCAGATAATTTCTTTGGGAATTTGATAAATCTTCAAACAGTAAATCTGTCTGGTTTTGAAAGTTTGGCAAAGCTTCCACATTCCTTGGGAAATTTGACAAAACTCCGATCCATTAAGTTGGATAACTGCAAAAGTTTGAAGAAGCTTCCGAAATCGTTGGGGGAATTAACGAATCTCCGAAGGATAGATCTGTCTGGATGCAAGAGTTTGAAGAAGCTTCCGAATTCGTTGGGGAACCTATCGCAGCTGAGATGTCTGTATTTGAGTCATTGTAGCACGTGTTCGCTTGAACTACCTGGAAACATCACCACACTTCGTTTCTTAAACTTATCAGGATGTGTCCAAATGGAAGCATTGCCGGCCCAAGTGGAACATCAAAAGTCCTTGAAATGGTTAAATCTGTTAGGTACACACTTAAAAGAGTTACCCAATGCGCAGGCTGCATGCCTAAGCAATTTGAGATATCTTTTGTTAGGAAGTCCTTTGTTGAAAGAGCTGCCACCTTCCTTCGGTTGCCTATTCAGTAATTTGGATGTATTGCTGCTCGATGGATGCCAGGAATTGAAACGCCTACCCGATTCATTCGGACTGTTGACTCAGTTGAGGACGTTGAAGATATCAAAATGTGGAATACAAGAGTTACCAGGTCTCATGGAGATGAACAATCTGGTAACTTTATGTGTAAGGGATTGTCCGTTACGGGAACTGCCATTTAAGGAGTCGTCTGCCCCAAGGAGAAAAAGAAAGCGAAGAGCAACGGACAAAGGCCTGATTGGGCTCGAGTGCTTAGAGTTGTACTGCACAGAAGTAAGAGAGGTATCCTTTCCTGAAGGTGTGTGCATCAACCTGAAGAGCCTCAGCATCATATGTTGTAATGATTTGGTAAAGGTTGGTTCATTGCCAGCAAGAGTAGAGCTTCTGGATTTGAGGGGTTGCGGTGCGTTGGGAAAAATAGAAGGGCTTAGTGGGTTGGCAAAACCTGTGAAGGTAGACATGCGAGGGTGTTGTAATATAGAAATGGGGGAGGTGCCACATTTCGGGAATTCCACGCATTTATTCATTCCAACTGACACTTACAACAACCACGAGGAGAAGGAGATGGCAGCTTTGCAGGAGGGCAAGCAATAACCAGCCTGCCATAGGGCATTAAATGCACCTATGGCAAGCTGTTTCACATACATACCATGGCTAGCAACTCAACCGGTTTCCGGCAATGTCTCCACCAACTTTTTCCCGATCACCTTTTGGTATCCGTGAATGTCGCATGTCATGGCCTTTGGCGGGTGGCGGAAGTGATGGGGCATCTACCATACACATACCATGCTCCATGTTTTTAAAATGAGCGGCACAAAATGAAATAACGATTTTAAATGGAGGGGAAATGAAATTTTGAAAAATAGCCGCGCCTTTATCAACTTCAAAAACGAAAAAACAATACTTTTATATTTTTCTTGTATTTGGTTCTAATGCCTTGTTATGGCAGATGGTGGATAGCATTCTCTGTAATTTCTACGGGAGTTAATAGCAGAAATCCAGAACGAATTACTTTTATATTTTTCTTGTATTTGGTTGTAATGCCTTGTTATGGCAGACATTGGATAGCATTCTCTGTAATTTCTACTGGAGTAAATAGCAGAAATCCGGCACAAAATGAAATAACGATTTTAAATGGAGGGGGAAATGAAATTTTGAAAAATAGCCGCGCCTTTATCTACTTCAAAAACTAAAAAACAATACTTTTATATTTTTCTTGTATTTGGTTCTAACGCCTTGTTATGGCAGACAGTGGATAGCATTCTCTGTAATTTCTACGGGAGTAAATAGCAGAAATCCAGAACGAATTACTTTTATATTTTTCTTGTATTTGGTTCTAACTCCTTGTTATGGCAGACATTGGATAACATTCTCTGTAATTTCTAAGGGAGTAAATAGCAGAAATGCGGCACAAAATGGAATAACGATTTTAAATGGAGGGGGAAATGAAATTTTGAAAAATAGCCGCGCCTTTATCTACTTCAAAAACTAAAAAAATATTCTTTTATATTTTTCTTGTATTTGGTTCTAACGCCTTGTTATGGTAGACAGTGGATAGCATTCTCTGTAATTTATACGGGAATTAATAGCAGAAATCCAGAACGAATTACTTTTATATTTTTCTTGTATTTGGTTCTAACGCCTTGTTATGGCAGTTATTGGATAGCATTCTCTGTAATTTCTACGGGAGTAAATAGCAGAAATCCAGAACGAATTGGGCATGGAAGCAACAGGAGAGCTAGAACTCATCAGAGATATGTAGCTTAACATGGCAGAAGGCGTCAACAGAGATATGTAGCTTAACATGGCAGAAGGCGTCAACAGAGATATGTAGCTTAACATGGCAGAAGGCGTCTTTTTAGCTGTATCTTAATCTACCCCTTCTTTATATATATGAATTTTTTCAGAGGGATTTATTGCGATTTTTAATAGATTGAAAATTTTATGAACTTCTGCAATTGGGATCTTAATCTTACCCTTTCTTATATAATTTTTTCAGAGAGATTTATTGCGATCTTTAATAGATTGAAAATTTTATGAACTTCTAGAATTAGGATATGATTTTAATAGATTAAAAATTTTATGAACTTTTGGAATTGGGGGTTTCAAGATTTCGCCGTTCCGAAGACCTCTCTAGTTCGGCTCCTTTCTTTGTTGAGGAGCTACCTCATTTTCCTAGCTTTCTCGTTCTTTCCCAGCTTTGAGAGCTGACATTCCATTCGAGCTGGAGTCTTCTAAGGTAAGGAGTTATTCATCGAGCAATCCAAAGGATTATGCATGGTGTGGTCTTTTAAAAAGGTAAAAGTAAGCATTTCAAAGTAATAAAATGTTATTTGTGAATCCAAACAAAAAATTTGTTCAAGAGATAGAAAGCTTGAAGCTAATTTTTATTTATTTGTTTATTTTTTAAATTATTGTTTATAAACAAAATTTACAATTTTATTTTATATTTAAATTTTCTAAATTATTATTCATATTTAATTATAAAAGACATTTTATATATAGAAATTTACAAAACTTATTTTACATTTAAAAAAATAATTTATAGATAAGATGGTTTTGTTCAAGTGATGAAGGTGGTTAATAATTTATTTCTATTTTTTTATTCTTTTCACATAGTCAAGCGTTAGTTTTACTGAATTTGGAAAAATAAACATTTAATTGAAAAACAAACATAAACATTAATCAAAATAAATAGAAAGATAGAAAGTTATAATTTATCATTGATTCATAGTTTTTCCACCAACCATATTTTATATTAAAAAATTAAGCGTGTAAAAAATTAATTGCTAATAATTAGTACAAAGTTTTAATTTATTAATGAAAATAAATAGAAAGATAGAAACTTCTAACTTATCATTGATTCATAGTTTTTCCACCAACCATATTTTATATTAAAAAATTAAGTGTGTAAAAAATTAATTATGAATAATTAATGCAAAATTTCAATATATCATCAGTTAAGAATGTTTCAATTTATTATTAGTTAAAATTTTAATATTTAGTCTTGTCCCTTTTTTTACATTTTAAGGTTTAATAAATCCTATTCACATAAGAAAATAAAATTAAAAATAACTTTCATTTAAAAACCAATTAACTAAAATATTTATATATTTCTTTATTTATTAATTCACTTGATAAAATATTCAAAACTTTTACATTAAAATTTACTTAAATATTATAATATAAAAATTAATATCTCAAGTTCAATTTTTTATTTATATAATTTGCAAAAATTATTTATTCATAAACAAAATCTCACAAGCTCCAAATTTACATTAAAAAAATCAGATTTACATAAATGTTTAGTTTTTTTATTTAAATTATTTATTCATAAACAAAATCTCAAAAGTCCCAAATTTACATTAAAAATTTCAGATTCACATAAATGATAGAATAATCTATATTTATTTTAAACAAAATCTCAGAAGCCCCAAATTTACATTGAAAAAAATCAGATTGACATAAAAGATAGAATTTTTGTAGATTTACATAAATGATAGAAATTTTTTTTTTTTTGGTAGCTTGGTAGCACTACATCTTCATCATCATGTCCAAATACATCACCCCCATCGGACCAAGGAATTAAGTCAAAATGTATTATTGATTATTTTCTAACTAAACTATATATCTGTCCTATCTATTCTTAAATTATATATAATTAAAATTTTTGACAGGAATGTGAACAAAAATATATTCAACTATAGAAATAGGAGTGTTAGATTTGGGTATGATGTTGGATGGATATGGTTCAATATCAAACAATACAATATGATGTTGGGTGGACATGGTTCAATCTCAAACAATGCATCAAGGAAAAAAGAAATCTTTGATCAAAACATGGAAAATTTAAACCTATCATTTATTTATTAATGATTTCCTAAAATATCATAACCTCATTTTACTTGTGAAGAATATATATATATATATATATATATATATATATATATATTCTCGTAACATTTTTTTCTATATATAAATATATATGAAGTTGATATTAGACATTAAAATATTTTCCAAAACTATAAAGGTTAAACATCTTGCTCACATATCTTTTTTTTACTCCTAATTACTTTACATGAAATTATATTAAGTCATTATTATTATTATTATTATTATATCTTACATTGTTTTTCTATTTAGAGAGTATTTTATTTTCTATTTTAATTTCTATTTTAAAAGGGATCAACATACTTACACATCAACTATTTTTATTAAAAGTAGTTCATAAAATCATTTTCTCTGGCCTTAATAAACACAAACTACCAACCTATATTTTATATTAAAAATAGTTTCTAAAATCATTGTTTCATCATCACAAATTCATAAATCTTATTTTTTTAATAAAATTGTTGTTGTTCTTAAAATCATTGTTTCATCATCACAAATTCATAAATCTTATTTTTTTAATAAAATCGTTGTTGTTCTTAAAATCATTGTTTCATCATCACAAATTCATAAATCTTATTTTATTTCAATAAGTTCGTTGGTATATATGAAGTATTGTTAGTCAAACAATATAGTTGGTTAAAATTTTATCATTTAATTTGTTGCTTCTTTCTTTTTTCTTATTAATCAAAATCAATCAAACTTTATTTTAATCTTAAAAAGGCATTTACTTTACAAAAATTTATAAAACTTATTTTCCATTTAAAAAAGAAGAAGCTATAAATAAGATAGTCTTGGTCAAGTGATGAAAGTTTATTTCTATTTATTTTCTGGGTCAAGTGATGAAAGTTTATTTCTATTTCTTTATTTTATTTACATATTTAAAAATTAGTCTTTTTTTTGGGAAAAATAAACTTTTAATGTAAAACAACTTAAACATTAATCAAAATAAATATTTTTTCATTTATTAATTTATTTGATAAAACCTTAGAAATTCTATTTTACATTAAAAAGTTACCGGTAAATAAAAAAAACCCTAATTTTACTATAGAGATAAATAGTTAAAACTTATCATTTATTTATAGTTTTTGGACAAACCATATTTTATATTAAAAAATTAAGTGTGAACAAAAAGTTAATTGTGATTTTCCAGATATCTTTCTGTTGTAGTGTTCCTAACCAACCAATGTGGTTCATTTTAAGGACTAGATAAAAGATCAGATCAAATCATTAAGCTTAAATAGATATAGAGAATTTCAAACTAGCTATTAGAAAAACAATTAATACAACTATGAGGATTTTTTTTTTAATGATAAACAAATTATTCTTATTTAATATATAAATTTAAAATTTATCTTATAATGTTTCAATTTATTATTAGTTAAAATTTTAATATTTAGCCTTGTTCGTTTTTTTTACATTTTAAAACTTCATATATCCTATTCACACCAACAACAATTAAAAAAAATAAATTAAACATCGCCTTTATTTATTAATCCACTCCATAAAATATTCAAAACCTTCTTTTCATTAAGAAAATTACTTATGAATTAAAGAATAATATTAAAATTTGAATTTTTTATTCATATAATTTTCAAAAATAATTTATTGATGAACAAAATCGAAGTCTCAATTTGCATTTAAAAAACAGATTTACATTAGTGATAAAGTGATAAAGAATTGAGATGTATTAACCATTATAATTTTCTAAAATTATTAGTTATATATATAGATAGATATAAGAATATATTATTTTTTAAATTGACTTTGAACTAAATTATATATCTATCTTGTCTGTGGGGTCTTGGTTAAACGGTGATGAGGCGGGCTGTTATAACACTCATCACAAGTTCAATTCCCTTCCCGAATCGGGGTTATGTATCTGGACATGTCATGAAAATGAAGTAAACAAAAAACAAAAAAAGTGAAAAGTACTACCAAACTTACAAAAAAAATAAATAAATTATATATCTATCTTGGAAATATAAAGAATGTGTATTATTCTTAAATAAACCGCCGGTTTTAGTGCTTCCACCCCAAGCTCAACCTTAGCTCACCCATTTTGCTCTACTTAATTTGCCTCAAATGCTTGCCCATCCAAACCTAAACAACAAGTAGGAACAACAAGGTTTACAATGGGGAAACATATTCTCCAATTTATGTTGTGAAGATACATGGGATCAATTTTAGCTTGGGAAGAGTACTCTCACACAGTCATCCTCCATCTCCACCTGGGGAGGTTGAGGAGAAAAAGAAAGAAATCAATACTCATATCAAACAACCTCCTTTTAGTGCTTCCACCCCAAGCTCAACCTTAGCTCACCCATTTTGCTCTACTTAATTTGCCTCAAATGCTTGCCCATCCAAACCTAAACAACAAGTAGGAACAACAAGGTTTACAATGGGGAAACATATTCTCCAATTTATGTTGTGAAGATACATGGGATCAATTTTAGCTTGGGAAGAGTACTCTCACACAGTCATCCTCCATCTCCACCTGGGGAGGTTGAGGAGAAAAAGAAAGAAATCAATACTCATATCAAACAACCTCCTTTTCCTCAGCGTTTGATCCATTCTAGTTAGCACACCTCAGAAGAGACTAAACTTTTGGGAGAACTAGAAAATTTGTGTGTGAAAATATCCTTTCTCCATTGACATTAACGATGTTCCTATTTACAATAGGCTCATCAAAGAAAAATGCTTTAAATCTGTTTTTTTTAAATGTAAATTGAGACTTAGATTTTGAATAAATTATTTTTGAAAATTGTATGAATAAAAAATTCAAACTTCAAATATTATTCTTTAATTTATAAGTAATTTTCTTAATGAAAAGGAAGGTTTTGAATATTTTATGGAGTGGATTAATAAATAAAGGTGATGTTTTTTTTTTTTTTTTAATTGTTGTTGGTGTGAATAGGGTATATGAAGTTTTAAAATGTAAAAAAAATGGAGAAGGTTAAATATTAAAATTTTAACTAATAATAAATTGAAACATTAAATGATAAATTTTAAATTTATATATTAAATAACAATAATTTGCTTATTATAAATAAATAAATAAATCTTTCTAGTTATACTAGTTGTTGTTCTAACAATTAGTTTGAACTTCTCTACATTTATTTAAGATTAATGATTGGATCTGATCTTTCATCTAGTCTTTAAGATGAACCATTCTAGTTGGTGTGACGTACATCATTATACAACTAACAAAAAAAATTAAATTTTTTACATTATCCAACATTTAACTAATTATATTATTGCAATTCTTATATTTCAATTCAAAAAAAAATAATTTTTTTACATTATCCAACATTTAACTAATGATATTATTGCAATTCTTATATTTCAATTCACTTACGAGCTCATACCTTTTCCTTTTCTTTTTACACTATCATAGCAATAAAAAGATTGGGTAAATTATTACAATTTCAAAGGTGGAAACTTTTCAACATATGCGAGACACTTGGAATTTGATTCGGCTGTGTTTTCATTTTAATTCATACAGTACACAAGATCCTTAGTAATAATGCGATAAGGACGATATATTTATTGTCAATGTTATATTAATCTTGGTTATTTCATAGAATAATGGGTTTCGGCGGAGATCTGTGTATTTATTTTTGGATTAGATAGCATTGTACATGCCATTACACCAACTTAACTTCGGTTGACAACTGTGAGGAATTCACGCCCTTGGATTACATAGGTTTGAATTTACGGTGGAGTTTTGTTTGAGTACCTGATTAGGTTATTGACTTCCCCAAACCCTAACAGTTTCTTTTTAATTGTTGTCGTCCTCCGCCGCGTAGCTCTACAACTCTGCCTCGGCCTGCCGCTGTTAACAGGCATGCCTTGGCTCTGCTCGGCTCCGTATAGTTTTTCATGGCTCAACACGGACATGTAAACTCATCAGTCAAAGTTTACCCTTATCTTTGTTTTTGGGATGAGTTGCTATTCAATTAACAAGGGTTCCTCAGTTATTTTTTTTCACTGGTCAGATAATGTCTCTATGAATTGTGCCTACGCACAGTTCTTTACATGAGTTATGATTTTTCTTTAAAAGGCGTTTTCATTTTTGCTCTGCCAGGCCTGGTAGTTTACTTGCGGTTAAGCAACTCCAGCTCCCCTGCCGAGTTCCCTCATCGAGTTAATAGGTAAGCCGAGATAGTTTTAAGTTGTTTGAGTTCTTTGAATAAGTTACACGCCATCCTATGGTTGCGAGAACTGACTTTCTTCCGTGGCTTTGTCCACAAAAGTTCACCTTCAAACCTGTGCAAGCATCTTTACACAGGTAAAAGCTTACATTGTCTTTTGCTTTTCTTCATGTTTGTTCGCTAGTTGATAGCATAGTCGACAGGGTATTTTGTTAATGATTTTCTTACCCTTGTTTTCTTGTGTAAGTAACCGCCATGGCTCAAGCATTGAGGTTAGCTCTTTTGGGATGTTCGATTTCGGTCTTCTCCGACTCTTTTCACTTGTCCCTTTAGGTACCATTCTTCACTGTAGGGATTGTTAAGTTCTCGGTTGCAGAGACCTCTGCTCCAGCCTTGAAGGCACTCATGGCAACGTGAGCTATGGATTAGTTTTATGGCTACATGCCACTATGTTAATTTCTGTTTTGAAACATTCAGGGCTTCACCTTTCTTGTGACTACATATGAAATTTGTGACATTGTCTTTTGATCAAAACTGGATCATGGGCCAAAATGATAGCTCAAAATTCAAAATGTTCGGAAGTGTGCTGAACCTGAGTGGCCAGAAAGGTCTCGTCGTTGCAATTCGGGCACCACAAACAGTTTAAAAAAACGACATCATATGAAGAAGTTATCACAGTTTTAAAAGTCCAATAAACTGCAAAAAATGGACTTTGACTAAGTTTGCCTTGGAATTTTTGAAAATTAAAAAAGAGAATATTCTAGGGAACATTATTGGAATATTCCTTGGAATATACTTTATGGTCCAATGGACGCTTGATAAGTGGCATCATCTGAATGGATATTGGGTTGACTTTTTGAATTTCAGACCAATCAGGAGCCACCACGTAGGAGGCCCAGAGGCCACCACGTGGCCCAGGTCTGGTCTTGTAAAAATTTTGGAGCCTGCGAGAATCGAACATCCAACCTCTCGATAGCATGCCCGCGACTTACCGTTGGACTATACATTATTTCTTAACACTATGGTGGCAGCAGTCTCCGTTATCGTGAATGGAGTTATACGTTGGGGGTTTGGGGGGTCACCCCCGAGGGGCCAACCCCCACCATATGGCCTTGCGCCAAAAAACTGTGGCCTCCAACACAACCGATGGTTACAACAAAATTTATCCCAAACAGTTTATATATTTATCACATGGGCAGTTGTAATGTATGCAACGGGTTCAGAGTTTTTAACTCCAACATTTAATTTGACTGTGGTGATTCTGGGTCATTTGCCCACATTATCCACTCCCCTTAACCATCAAGGTTAGTTAACAATTTATATGGTGGGATTTGGAGCAACGCCCTAACTTTAGGGATTTTTATTAAATATAACTTAAGTTAACTCCAGTGCTCCAGTTTTGGTGGAGCTGAGGTAGGGGTTACCGTGAAAAATTGGTTTTGGCTCTATATTGAGCTAGGGTGAACCAATTTTGGAGTGCCAATAGTCAATTGCGACTATCTCCAACATTAAAAACTCAATGGAGTAGGTTTCAGAGCCATCATAGATCTTCTAAATAGATTTTTGCATCAATGAAGTTCAAGGGGCCGCTAGGGCCACCAAGAGGTAGCAACAGTTTGAGGCCTAGCCAGGGGAGTTAGAGGCCTTATTCAGAGATACAATAGTAATTTCTATATATTTCAGATGTTATGAATCTAATGAGATGGTTTGTAGAGCCTTTATAGGACTTTAGAAAGCTGAAAATCTTCAGTGAAGTTCCAGGGGCCATTAGTGCCAACTTTTGCCAGCAGTAGTTTGGGGCCTAGCCAGGGCAGCTAAAGGCCTTATGCAGCGAACCAATAGCCATTTTTTACTGTAATCAACATTATAAATCCATTTGCAGATGTTTCAGAAGTTGTTGAGGAATTCTATAGGTCAAAAACCCAAAAAAGAAGTTTTTAGTGACCTTAGTGCCAGGGGGTACCGACAGGTGTTGGAGGCAAAACCGGAGCAGCTGGAGGCCATTTTTGATGAAAGAATAGTCTATCTTGACTATTTCAGACATTTTGAAACCAATGAAAGTGGTTTCAGAACATTTTGATAAATTCTAGAGCTCTAAAAGTTGAAGGGAAGTTTTGGACAGCCCTGGCCAAAGCCTGGAGGATAGCCTAGTTTGGGGATGTAGTGCTCGTTTTGAGTAATTTATTAGTTGATATTTGGTTTCTGATGTGTGCTAGATACAACAAGTGTGGTTTCAGTGACAGAAACATAATTCTGAAGGAGTTAGTGCCAAGGAGAAGCTCACTGTAGCTCAGTGCATCGACAGAAGGAATCACATCTAAGGGAGCCTAAAGCTCTTTGCAGAGTTTGGAAAGCCATAAGAGGGATATAGATGGTATTCTTAGCCCTTTGGATTAGTTCAGTATCCATTGTATTTAAGTGTGGAACTTGTAAAAGAAACCCTCCCATAATCCCAAAGAGCCAAGTCAAGATGACAAAGATCAAAGGAGACGTAGCCCACGAGATTCAAGTGAAATCCTAGATTAATTTTGCTGTTGTGTTTGAATTTTTTATTGCTGCATTATGTTGTTGTTATACATGTTAAATTTCAACAAGAACAAATGAACTTAAGACACATAAACAGTTAAAAAATGATACACCACTTTCAAGTAATAATTCCGCATAATGTCAAGTACAAGCTAGATCATTTATTTGTTTAGCTGAGTGGGAGGTTCTTAAAATACATTACAAGTTATCCATGCTATTTTCAGATCATCTTTGGACTATAGTTTAATCCTATTTTACTCGGTATTTATGGTTCGGTCTTATGGGAGATTAACCCTCGGACTCAGTAACTTTTATTTATATTTTAATTCGTATACCAGAAGTTATTTTACTTCTTTACATATGTATCATCATTTTGAGTATCTTCTGCATTTTACTTCTTTACATATGTATCATCATTTTGAGTATCTTCTGCCTCACAAATACTGATGCTTTATGTTATATGAAATGGATTTCTTCTTTTTCATATTTTCAGGAATGGTAAAAACCGTTTTTCCAGTTTTCTGTATATATGTATATTATGTGTTTCTAGTTTCTTTTTTAATAGCCTTTAATGATTGTTTGAATTAGACTAGCTTATCTCCTAGAGAACTAGAGTCTAAACTCCGAGCTACTATATTAATTTGGCATGGTAGTTCATCGTCTTTGTAATTCTTGTTTTTACGATGGAGATTTTGGTTTTGGGTGCATACTACACATGCAAACCTTGATATTTTCCCCTTTATCGTTATATAATGTTTAGAGACAGGTTTCACTTCTTTCTAGGTATTAGTACTGAGTTTACTTTTCTTTCAATTTTAAATGAAATGTCTGGACCATTCTATTCGTGTATATCATAGGTACAGTTAACGACCAACTCAAGGTTCAGAGTTTCGACTCTAAAACTCTAAGTTAACAATTTTCTGTTTAACTTACTGATATCAGGGGTTCTAGTTATTTTCAACTGTTTTCTGTAAACACGAATTTCTTTCCTTGAGGATACAAAACCAGAACTTGCATAAATACGATTTTTCTCGCACGATCTAAATATTTAAGGGTTTATCTAGTTCCTCTGGTTACTTTAAGGAATACACAGATAAAACACTTATCTAACGTTTAATGTGGAGAATTCATTATTTCATAAATAAAGAAAAATAATTGTAACAAGAAATACAAATAACTAGACAACATATCTCGTACATAGTTTTCCAGTAACTTGTTTACTTATCTGTTTTCTAGACCTTGTTGATGATTTCCTCCCTACCATGAGAGAGGTAATTACATCCTCATCTCCCCTCGTGCTGCACACCTGAGATAAGTAGGTTGACAGAGATTTCGGAAGAGGCCTCGAGACCCCAAGTCCAATCTTCTTTTCTAGGAATTGTAGGAATAGTGAGTGTCTCCACTGGTCACCACCAGCTCAGGAAAACATCACTCTCTTTCCTTCCTCTCCTTAGCCACAGAATAGAACCTCTTTTCCTCACTAGGATGTACCTTTATCCTCAGAGAAAAAGGTAAATGTTTGAATTGTTTTTCTGTTCAACTACGTCTCATTTCTTTGAATACTTTTATCATCAATGTTTTTACTTTTTATGGAACCACTATTCCTTGATTAATTTTATATCAACAAAACCATAATTAATTCATGTTCATCATGAGATCTTTTCCTCAAAAGAAATAAATGTCTTAGTCTCTTAAAAATAAAATAACATAACAATTAGCACTTAAGCCAACTGTCACAGTTGGTCAAGAACACTACAAAAAGATATATGGAAAATTAGTGTGGATCATAGAAGCATGAATTCAAAAATTAAAACATTTTTAAGTAATGATAAATTGAAGCCTTACTTCACTTATTCACAATTAAATTTTTATTCACACTGATTTTTTTAATATAAAATATGGTTTGTGGAAAAACCATAAATCAATGATAAGTTTGAACTCTTTATCTCTATATTAAAAATAGGTTTTTTATTTACATGTAACTTTTTAATGTATAGAATTTGTAGGGTTTTATCAAATAAATCAATAAATGAAAAAAATATTGATTTTGATTAATGTTTAAGTTTTTTTATATTAAAAAATTATTTTTCCAAAAAACACTAATTCTTGAATATGTAAAAAAAATAAAGAAATAGAAATAAACTTTCATCACTTGATCAAGACTTTCTTATTTATAGCTTATTTTTTTAATATGTAAAATGTGTTTTGTGAATTTTTGTATAATAAATGTCCTTTTAAGATTAAAATACAGTTTGATTTGGATAGTCATTTTTCCCATATTTAAAAGAGCTAGCTTTTGATTAATAAGAAAAAAGATAGAAAAAACAAATTAAATGATAAAATTTTACCCAGCTATGTTACTTGAGTAAGTACACCAACGAACTTATTAAAATAAAATAAGATTTATGAATTTGTAATGATGAAAGATGATTGTAAGAACAAGAACAAATTTATTAATAAAATGAGATTTATGAATTTGTGATGATGAAAGAATAATTTTACGAACTACTTTTAATATAAAAGATATGTAAGCAAGATGTTTAACTTTTATAGTCTTAGAAAATATTTTAACGTCTAATATCAACTTCATATATATCTATATATAGAGAAAAATGTTTATATATATATATAACATTAAAATATTTTCTTCACAAGTAAAATGAGGTTATGAGATTTTAGGAGATCATTAATAAATAAATGATAAGTTTAAAGTGTCCATGTTTTGATCAAAGATTATCTTTTTCCTTGATGCATTTTTTGAGGTTGAACAATGTCCATCCAACATCATATTGAATTGTTTAATATTGAACCATATCCATCCAACATTGTAACCACCGTTTTAGTGGAAACGAATGGTTAGACTTTTTTTATTAATTAAGGATTAGTTGGGACTGCTGTGTCATTTCAATAAGAATATTTGAACAAAAATCAAGTTTTATTTTTGATAAAGATTTACTGTGAAATTGGTTTCATAAGTAAAGTGGATGGTAAAAAGTAAATCAAGATCTGGTGTTAGTTAGAAAAACAGTTTCCACAGTTATCCAGAAAAACTCTGGAATAAATAAAGAATTCCAAGGAGAGTTTGGGGTTGGATCTGTGCAAAAAGGAACTCTATTATTCTGGAAGGAAAATAAATTCCAGAACAGACAAATCTCTGGGTTGGAGATTTGGACCGGATAGTCCCGTGATCTCCCCAGGACTGTTGTTTTCACTGGAGTCGGAGAGTTTGGACCGGACTGTCCCGAGAACCTCCTCCAGGATTTCTGAACTAACGACGACCCAGACTTGAGCTCGGGGGAGAGCTGCAGGACGTAATAGCCCAGCTCGTGGAAGGGAGGCATAAACTACATCACTCGGATTCGAGTCAGATGAGTAGATTACAGTAGTTGCTATTAACAGAAAAGAATAATCGTTTGTTTTCGTTGTGTTAGACTAAGTGGCTTATACTCTTTTCCTGTGTCTGACAGAAAACAAACTATTGTGTATTTGACAGTAGCTATTCCTTTTATTCCAGTTGATATTTTTTCTATATTTAGAGAAGCAGGTTAAAAGGTTCTGTGTCTATAATAGTTAACTGAATAACGTAACAGATTTTATATGAGACCTGTCCAGTATAGAATTGTAATTGTAGCAGTAGGAAGAAGCATTTTTATTTTTATTTAAAAACCAATTAAAGTACTGTAAAGGTAAGGCATCACCCACATTATCAAAAGAAGAATGAGGGAGACCGTTAACCTGTAGTGCCTGCATAACAGGCTTCTGGGTTGGTCGTCTCTCTCTATGATAGCACGGACTGATAGGTGGTTCGGTCACATTCAGGAAGTCTTTTAGAACTTTGGAATAGGAACAGAAAAGTAAGCCAGCAAGAATTTATCATTTCCAAACAGACAATCAAGATAGTTGTACAACTTAACCAGGAAAAGAACCCTGAAGTAATGAAGAGAAAATATGTATACACCAGTAAACAAATGTCGACCAAAGGGGCGGAAACCCTTGTAAATACAAAATTCAATAGAAACATCGCAACATGCACAGTGGCTGCCATAAGAAGAACAAACTGTAAACTCATGTAGCCTACGGCCGTAACCAATAGCAGCGAAATTTCCAGATTTACGCTTACACAAAAACATAGAATCACAAATATGAAAATTGAACAGTATACTGTAAACGGAATGCAAACATATATTCTTTTCTTTTACTCACAATCCATAAAAGCATTTATCACCAAAAATCATTAATGCCCATGTCAAGGGTAATCGTCAGAGCAAGCCTGAAAAGAGTCTGTTTAGCACCAGATACCATCACAGGGTAAAATACATAAATTACCGAATGGGAGTAAACCCTCAACAAAATCCTAATTTAGAGTTTTATAGAGCCGTAAAACCCCGGCTGAGTTTAACTGGAAATAACATAATCAGAATGTTGCCATAGAATAGCTACGGACTTAAACTAAGACAAAAAGGAAGAGAGACTCTAATTCAGCGCCATTAGCCAAGGAAATTCTGGAGAGGAGGTTCGGATTCGAACTCCTGTAGCAAGTAATCAAGTACCTGTGGAATGGATAACGTTTAGCCTTGTTAAGCAGAACCGCAAGAAACCCTTGAAACAGTAGGATGAGAAGAAGGGTACCTGACAGTCAAATAGCAAGAATGTTAGTGAACCAAACCCTTTTGTGACTGATGCAAGAACGGAAACAAGGAAAGTAACCCGATGCAAATTGTCAAACATAGCTATACCTTTGCAAACTCCGATAGGTCGACTGTGGCTGTAAGGAGAACGCTTGATACTGGCCAGCCGAGCCGGAGGAAACCATTTGATATAGAAACATAATGAGTACGCCAAACCACAGATAAAGAGACAAGAGAAAGAATAGTATCAGTTTAATTAGACCAGGGCCTCCAGAATTCGTATAAAATGGACTCACGCAAGAGTTCAGGACTGCGAAATGAAATCAAAAACAATACATGGTGGCCGAAGTAGTTATCACGCCCAAGAACGCCATATCCCGTTGGTGCAGAGATAAAATGGAGCAGGAAACCCTAAGGACAGCGGATTTTGCCTCCAAACGCACCGGCGAGGCGTAACAATGAACTGAGGATTCAGTTACCAACCGGGTAGACATTATCCAACCCTAAAGAATCCTCACCGTAGGATTAAGATCTTAATCAAGGGCTAGATTTCGTCGGTGACAGATCGATGGGACAGGGTCGATAACCTCGAGGTTAACCATCGGAATAACCATTGCTCGTTAAATATTTCTCATAAGTTTAAGAATTACATATATGCAGAAGCCACCAGAACTTAACAAATTTCAATGCCGTGACATGTGACATTTAATAAACATTTGTACAACCATTCAATTAAACCAAGGCCATAATCTAACTTTGATATAGTCGGACCATAGAGCTGGCAGAGTATCACCATAAATGAATTTACTTGCATCATAACTTAGCCATAAATGTTAACAGTGCTATAATTATATAGGACAGATGTCTTATCTCTGCTGGTGGGTAATGCGAACCGCTTGAAGATTGAGGATAGTAATGGTTAGATTGGCATAAAATAGTTTTTTTTATTTGGTGTAAATTTGTTTTAATCTGTGTATGTTACAAACATCATACCCAAATCTAACACTTTCCTATTTCTAAAGTTGTACATATTTTTGTTCACATTTCTATCAAAGATTTTAATTATATATAATTTAAGAATAGATCAAACATTATACTTAACCCTTTCCTATTTCTAATATTGAATATACTTTTGTTCATAATTTAAGAATGACAAATATTCTTTATATTTGTAGGACATGGGGTATGTATTTAGACATGATGATGAAGATGTAGTCCTACTAAACTAAAAAAAATCTATTATTTATGTAAATCTGATTTTTTCAATGTAAATTTGGAGCTTGTGAGATTTTGTTTATGAACAAATAATTAAAAAAAAATTAACATTTATTTAAATCTGATTTTTTTAATGTAAATTTGGAGCTTGTGAGATTTTGTTTATGAATACATAATTTTTGTAAATTATATAAATAAAAAATTTGAATATATTATAATATTTAAGTAAATTTTAATGTAAAAGATTTGAATATTCTATGAAGTGAATTAATAAATAAAGAAATATTTTAATATTTTATGAAGTGAATTAATCAATAAAGAAATATATAAATATTTTAGTTAATTTTTTTAAAATAAAAGCTATGTTTTAATTTTATTTTTTTTATGTGAATAGGATTCACTGAGTCTTAAAATGTAAAAAAGAAAAACCAGATTAAATTTTAAAATTTTAAATAATAATAAATTTAAACATTCTTAACTAATGATTAATCGAAACTTTGCACTAATTATTCACAATTAGTTTTTTACACACTTAATTTTTTTCTATTTATTTTGATTAATGTTTATGCTTTTTTTTTAATTAAATGTTTATTTTCCAAATTCAATAAAACTAACTCAGGACTATGTAAATAGAATAAAAAGATAGAAATAAATTATTAACCACCTTGAAAAAAACTATTTTATCTATAACTTATTTTTTTAAATGTGAATAAATTTTGTGAATTTCTATATATAAAATGTCTTTTTAAAATTAAATATAAATAATAATTTAAAAAACTTAAATATAAAATAAAATTGTAATTTTTTTTGTTTATAAACTATAATTTTAAAAAACTACAAATAAATAAATAAAAAATTAACTTCAAACAAGTAACGTTTTATTGTAATAATAAAAAAAGTACATCAACCTAAACTTTCCAAAACTTTCCAAAGCATATAAAAGATCCATAATTACTTTGAAATCTTTACCTTTACTTTCAAATATTTACCTTTACCTTTTTAAGAGACCACACCGTGCATGATCCTTTGTATTGCTTGATGAATAGCTCTTACATTAGAAGACTCTAGCTCGAATGGAATGTCAGCTCCCAAAGTTGGGAAAGAACGGGAAAGCTAGGAAAATGAGGTAGCCCCTCAACAAAGAAAGGAACTGCCGAACTAGAGAGGTCTTCGGAACGGCGAAACCTTGAAACCCCCATTCCAAAAGTTCATAAAATTTTCAATTTATTAAAAATCCCAATAAATTCCTCTGAAAAAATTTATATATATATATATATATATGAAAGGGGCAGATTAAATATATATATATATATATATATGAAAGGGGCAGATTAAGATCCCAATTCGAGAAGCCCATAAAATTTTCAATCTATTAAAAATCGCAATAAATCCCTCTGAAAAAATCATATATATATGAGAAAGGGGCAGATTAAGATCCCAATTCCAGAAGTTCATAAAATTTTCAATCTATTAAAAATCGCAATAAATCCCTCTGAAAAAAGTCATATATATAAAAAAAGGGAAGATTAAGATACAATGACAAAGACACCTTCTGCCATTATATATCTCCGTTGAGTTAGACGCCTTCTGTCATTTTAAGCTACAGATCTCTGCTAAGTTCTAGCTCTCCTGCTACTTCCATGCCCAATTCGTTCTGGATTTCTGCTATTTACTCCCGCAGAAATTACAGAGAATGCTATCCACTCTATGCCATAACAAGGCGTTAGTTTTAGTTTTTGAAGCACATAAAGAGGCGGCTATTTTTCAAAATTTCACTTCCCGCTCAATTTAAAAACATTATTTCATTTTGTGCCGCTGATTTTAAAAACATTGAGCATGGTATGTGTATGGTGGATGGCATCACTTCCACCACCCGCCAAAAGCATGACATGCGACATTCACGGATATCAAAAGGAAGTCGAAGAAAGGTAAGTGGAGACACTGCCGGAAACCGGTTGAGTTGTTAGCCATGGCATGTATGTGAAACAACTTGCCATAGGCGCATTAAATGCCCTATGGCAGGCTGGTTATTGCTTGCCTTGCAGGAGGGTGTCCTGCCGAACTGTTTTGTCGACGATGTTAACGAAATGAAGGACATCTTAGCACCGTACTCTTCGTTGTAAGCCTTTAGTTTGTGGTGGAGTGTAAATATATGAAAGGTACGTGTAAGATTGTTTTATATTGATGAATTTTAAATAAGAATAACTTTAAATAAAAAACAAATAGTGGTGGTCTTCTAAATTAATGAGAAGCAATTACATTGAAATGCTGCGAAAAAAACACAAATAGTGGTGGTCTTCTAAATTAAAATATTGGGGATAAAGAAGGTATATTTCAAACTCACAAATTAAATGCGATCTCCTTTATATGAGACGCTTTAGGATTGTTTCCACTAAACTATGAAAACATAAAATTCTCTCCTACTTTTTCTTGGTACGAATAATATTTTGTTGGATTTTAAGTTTATAGTGTTTAAAGATGTATTTACCATTTAAATTTAATACTAGTGATATGTATAATTTTATTTGTGGTCAATTTTAAATAGATATATTTTTATCTTTAAATAAAACCAAATATGTTCTATATAAAAAATTATATCTCTTTTAATAAAAAATACAAATGAGTATATATGTTTGATTAGTTTTAATTAAATGTTCAGTTAATTATTCATATAATAACTTTATAAAAAAATATTTCATTAAATCATTCTTAGTCGTTGTAAAGTAATTTTGTATCAATTTTATAAAACATTTTGATATTCATGTGAAGTAATTTTATATCAATTTTATTTGTAATTGTAATTTTTTTTTTTATATTTTCATATTAAGTGTGATAAAAATGTATATTTTTTATATTTTTAAATATATTTCAATATGGACTTAATAAATTGTCATAAATTATTTGAATGTTCATATTAATAACTCTATTTCAATCTGAACTTCATAACAATTAGAGTGTAAAAAAAATATTTTAATGTCTAAAGAGAAGAAATAATCAATTTTTTTTTAAAAATCACTTACTTTCTAATATGAGAGATATGTAATTCATCCAATTCTTAATAGAAAATTAATGTGTCATTTAAAAAATATATTGTTAATAATAAAAAATCAACATAAAGTTAAGTAATTAATAATATTAATAAAAAAACAATTATAGTGTAGATAATTTGATTCACAAAAAGTAAAATATTTCAATGTCAATTATGTATATATCATATAAAGTAACTGAAAAAAATACCTATATTCAAAATATTTTAAGTAGTCTTACTATTTTTAGAGTATATTTTTTAATCAATTTTGTGAATTCTAACAAATATTTGTTGGAATATAATTTTGCACTGTTTGACAATTCAAGCAACCAAAGCGATTTTTGAGATATTGAATCTATTTATACTTTCAAAAATGAAATTTTAAAAATGAAAAATTACACATTAGTGTAAATTCATCTTAACCATGAATTTATCAAACACCAATAACTATCAAATCTCAGCCTTTTTTTTAAGCGTTACACTGTAAAAGAGGTTTGCTTGCTAGATCTCTATTTAAGATGAATCTATATTGGTCATATTGTCAACGTTCTTTTCTAAATACTATCAAACTTAGTTAATAACTTAATTTTAAAACTCATGCTTATTCTTTTAATTAAAATAAATATATTCCAAATTATAGCAAAATGAAAGTAGTGGTTTTCTCTAACAAAAGAAATCATAACCATCATAAGTTCTACTTTGAAGGCAACATTCTAGAAGAAGTTGTGGATTACAAATACCTTGGAATTGACTTCAACAGAAATCTACGCTAGGGTGGATGTAGAAAGAAAATAAATTTGGGGGGTTGGAAATCATTTTATGCTCTTCAAAATAGGTGTAGAGAGGCAAAGTTATGGGACTCGAAAACCACTCTAAATTTTTTGGGCTTCTAGTGATTCCAATGATTCTCTACTGCTGTGAACTGTGGGCCAGTAGTACATCTGACATGCAATGGAAACAAATTGAGAAAATTCAGAAGCGTTTGATTACAAACAAATTCAAAATTAAAAGTGCAGTTTCATATGCTGTCTCGTTAAGTGAAACAGGGGCGACTCCTATTGAAGCAATAACTATGATGCAGGTCATAAGGTATTTAAAAAAATGAGCAAATGGAAGAGGGAAGATGGCCTAAGGTTGTATTTAATGACATATTGTGCATAAGAAAGAAGACTTGGATGGGAAAAATAACAAATGGTTTAGCAAATGAGGCATTTGCTTGAGCATGTGTTCCACAAGCATTAAAGAGATAAAAGATTTTATTATGGTTAAGTTTCACAAATATACTTGGGAGAAGGAGTTAGGGAGAAAAAAAAGTATTATATTGAAGAGTTTAATCCCTCTCATAATCATCAACAAAAAGGGTACATAGGGCCAATATTTATTGGAGAGCCAAAATTCTTATCACCCAGTTAAGGACTAACTCGCATCAACTCCTTTGTGAAATAGGGCGCTAGAAAGGGCCAAAAGAAGTGTGGGAGGAAAGAGTATGTATTTTTTTCTCTTCCAGAAAAGTGGAAATAGAAAAGCATTTCATTTTAGAATGTGAGACCTTCAAAGAGAGCAGGGAAAGGTATGCAGATATTTTGGATGCTAGTTGTTGGGATATTCTTTTCAACAAGGGCTTTGTTGAGAAGTTGGGAGAGTTTATTGTGAAACTTCATAGGAAAAAGGCAGAATACAGAGCCAGATAAAGGAGCAATCTGTCCCATAGACTATATTTACCCTCATGGATGTTAAAATAACTTCTTCTTCTTCTTCTTTTATGACTCTCAAGAAGGTGTAAGTGCTATGCCTATACCACCTAATAGGGTAAAATGAAAATTCCACGTTACTTTTATTAATTAAATATATTATGATTATGAAAATAAGATGAACATTTTTTCTAATTAAAAACATTTCTTAAAAAGCTATTCTTTGTCATTTTAAAGATTTTTTTGAATTAATGAAGAAAGAAATACTTGATTATTTAGATAATATTCATAGCTTTTTAATAAATACTATGTATTTTTTTATACAACTTTATCAATAAATTTCTTTCCTAATAAATTATAAAATCAATTTTAAATCAAATTCTATCAAAGTACCAAGTAAAATCAAAATTTCTGTATATTTTTTCTAATCATTTAATTTATAATATATAATTGTTCCTTATAAAATGGGAACTTACAGAATGCAACATATATGAATCTATGTGAAGACATACATAAATCTATGTGAAGGAAATAAAACATGTGATCATCATGGTAGTCCCCGTTATACATCATTACGAATGTTCATATCATACCATACCATATAATGTTCGTACTACGAGGATCAAACTTTTCCAAACAAAAACAACCTTTTATTTTTAAACACGTACATAACACTTTAACGAGCTAGAACCTAGACGGAACAATGAAATAAATAAAGTTTATATTTTTTTAACCTAGATTATGAGAACAACAAAATAAATTAAGTTTTTTTTTTTTTTTTTTTTTTTAATAATAAAGAGGGAGTTATGAGTGGAATTTGCAATTGGGATGGTTCTGTAATTATTTGATATAAAGTTTATTTAATGCAATTTTGCTATAAGTATTGATATATTATACTTATTTTAATGTGTTATAATTATGGGATATATATCATATCATATCTATTCATAATGTAAATATGTATTAATAAAGTAAGAGAATCAATAAACATATAATATATTACATAACACATAAATTTATTTTGCTAAAAAAAATATTTCAAAACTAATCTAAATTAATAATTATTAAAAATGTTAATTACTTTGAGAAATAAATTACTAGATAGACCATACCTATTCTTAATGTGTTATAACTATTGGATATATCATACTATTCTTAATATGAACATGTATTAATTGGGCAACCGATCAATAATCTTATAATATATTTCAAAACACATATACATATTACATAACACATTTAATTGCTTTGTTAAATAAATGATTCAAAAACTAATAGAAATTAATAATTGCTAAAAACTTTTTTTTTTTTTTTTTAAATAAACTATTCAAAAGTCAAAATAAATTAATAATTGCTAAAAAAATTCCTTGTGAGTGTATATTTCCATAACCCTAATTCATATTGATATAAGATACAACCATTCATGATAAATCCAACCATAATCTATTAGAATAAGTATGAGTTTGTTAATGATCATTTTTTCAATAAATTTCATATATATATATATATATTTTTCTATTTGTGTGTGTCATCCTTGCTCAAGGAAAAAATATTATATATTTTATAAAACTTACCAATGTTGTTTATATTTTATTTAGCATTTATATCTCTTATAGATTATATCAAAGTGCTTAGTAAAGAACATACTTATCTAGCTTATAAATTAAAATTAATTTTTTTTCTTTTAAATTAAAAAATTGCTTTATTTAATTATAATATTTTCAGAGTTATTTACTTTTGTTTTTTTTTATTAAAAAAGTAATTTTTTTTAATTTAACTATATTTAAATTAAGTGGCAAGGATGAGACTAGCTACTATGTAACACTTGTTAAATATATAGTCATGTATATTGTAAAACATAACTTAAATTATGTGTTGTAAATATAATTGATATTGTTAATTATATCATTTTTTTTGTAAATCAACATTTGTATTAATGATAAAATATTGTACATAGTGATACAATATGGTTATGCTGGTTGCGGTTCAAAAAGGGACCCCTGTCAACTAGATAGAATGAGTGACAGAAACACTGCACACTCAACATAACGGAAAACCTAGCTACATTTTGCTTCGCCCCAAAGGACTTATAAAGCTGCTGATGCTTTCGACAAAACTTGGTCAACCTACTAGGTAGGAGGCCATCACCAACCCGCCAATCAATGGCATTGGTCGCAAACACAAAATAGGAGATCCAGCAAAACATGCACATGTCGAAATTACTCAGGGGGTTAATCCTATTCATCGGTGATCTCTTCCTCCTTGCTGGCAGCGCCACTCAGACCAACATTCTCCTCTTGAACAAAAGCAGTACGGGGTTTGAATCGGCGAATCACCGTTGTCTTATTGGTCTCATCCGGCAACTAGAAGGACACATTTTCCACATACTTCAGATAAGTCTCGAACAATTGAAGAAAGCCCTGGAGTCTCCTCAATTGTTCATGCATCTCCCTAGCTAGAGATCTTAGATTACCTTCCATACTGTCCAGGCGAGCCGAATTTCCGGAAAACCCATTTTTGCAAACTTGGATGGCCTCACGGATGGAGACCTCCTGCTGGTTCATAGACTTGGCCAGCAAGGTCTTCATATGCCAGGCCATGGCCTAGGTACATAGGAATTGCGTAGCTTGAGTGGCAGGGGTGCCTGGGTCAATAATCTAGTCAACTTCCTCTTTAATGGACGTATCGTCCACACTTTCTCTCATTTTGCAGACTTCACCTTTCAGGGTCTCCACAATCTTCTTTCCTTTGTACGAAACAAACCTGATATAGCCTTTTGCTGCCTCCTGAACTTCTGTTTCCACTCAAGAGCGACAAAGGGAATGCTTAGCCATACTATCCAGCCAACTGTTCCTCTGAAACTTACTGCTAATGGCAAGGAGGAAATAGGAATAGAGAACAAGAACCGAATCCCTTTGTGGAGTGTTTGTGCCTTCACACTCGCAACCCTTACTTGTATTTATATCATTGAGGCATTTAGTCTAGAGGCTGGCGTGAGTAGTCACCCACCTGCTATGATCATCCCTGCTACCTAACCGCATATTCATAAGATGGTGGTGATCTCCCATCCCCAGGTGGTTATCCTTACTAGGAATGCCTCAATCTCTCATGATTCTAATCTGACAATTTACAGGAATACAAGGAATGAGGTACCCGACCCTATCCCTGCTATTACTCCCCTGCCTCTTCACACACCTCACACAGGAAAGAGGACTCTGGTACCTGTGCTTGGGCTTAAATAGCCTGGGGTACCTCATCCACCTTATTGCTCTGTCTCGTGGGAGTTGGCCTCTCCATCTACCAGCCCACTCAGATCCTTGATGGCCACCTGCTCGCACTCCTTTCAAAGGCTTTCGTTTGTCACATCCTGCCAGTGGAAATCGAGATCGTCCTCCAGATGGTCCACCACATGATTAGCCAACGTGTCCGCCAGGGAATTAGCTGAGCGACAGACCGCTTGAAAAACAATACCTTTCTACAGAGACATGTGGGTAAGGATATGCAACGTGGCTTGCGAGAGGCGCCAATGTTTGGTTACCTTACTCAGCTTAGCCCCATTCTGCAAGGGTTTCGCTACATTCATTGCCAACATTGAATCACCCTCGACTATGGCATTCTCGTTGTTCAGACTAACCAAAATCCTGAGGCCTTGCTCCAACGTTGCGAATTTTGCTTCATTATTTGTTGCTTCTCCTAGCGAGCTTCCATAGATGTGCATAATTTCACCTTTGTCATCTCTGATAGCCCCTCCATAACCACCCAAGCCCAGATTACCTCTCGAGGCACCATCGAAGTTTAACTTCTAGTATCCTGGGAGGGGGAGCTTCCAAGTTTTATGGGTGGGAGGGGACGCAAGATGCAGGTTAGACGAACCCGGAACACTTTCTACTCCGAGGCTAAAAATCTCCAGGATATGTTGCTTCCCTACCGAAGGCCTATCAGTCTGACTCCCTTTCACCTTGGTAAGTGTCTCAATTTTAAGCTGATCCATTTGGTGCCCTTCATCCTTGTAAAATTTTGGTAGATGTTCTATGCTTTATGCAACTTTACTTTCACTACATCAATCACATAAACTATCAAGTAAAATGCTGATAGAACATACCAGTAGATCAATAGAAGACAAACCAGAAACAGATAAATGTGTTGGTGCATTATGGCGGTCAACAGGATGCTTCAACCAACAAAGTCTCTTTGGTCAGCCAGCCCAGCATGTGTCACAAAAACCCTCAAAACCGCCACACAGTCAACTCAAAGTCAACCCCAGAAAAAGGCAACGCAAAACAGTAGCAAGTAAAAGTCAACGCAGCTTGGTCTTCGGTCAACCTTTGACCTCGGTTCTTGTGCCAAAGTGTACAGACTGCATAAATCGAAGTCTGTACCAAAAATCAGCTCCTTTGGACCATGCGTTGACCAAAGTCAATGCTGGTCAAACCTGCGGTAAAACCCTAGCTACAGCAAAAACTGTCTTTGTCCTTCTCCGACATGTGAACCACAGATTTGCCTCCTTGGAGCTCGAACCAATCAGAAGTGGAGAGAGAAATATGTGTGATGAGGAGATGAGTGAAATGTCCTCCAACGTTGACTCTATTTATATCAATCACTAAGGGTGTGTGATACATTTGCTGGGGGTGTAAGACCTTAAGGCCGACCTGCACATGTTTTGAAAGTATTAAAATAAATTCGAAATAAATGTTTTTCTCATCGGATAAAGATGATGTTTAGATCAATCTTGCACCTCTCTGAAAGAGGAACCCAATAAAAATATTGGTGTCTTCATCTGAGCATCACAACATGGAGTTTGGACCTAGTTTTCCAATTTTAACAATCCTAGAAGATTCTTCTGTTTCTTTCTTTCCACACCGTCCAAATGAGGAAACCAGGGCCGAGACGCCATAAGAGGTTTACTGTTTTGTGTTTAGCATACTTAACCCTCCACCTAGCGACTGTGTCTTGGATGGAATCTCTGCTGCGATCGGTTTGGCGAAAGATCTATGCCATCCAATCCCACAGACTTGCTGCCAACTTAGAAGAATTCAGGAGGTGGTTCATGGTCTCCTCCTCCACTTCACAAAGGCAACAGCACGAAGGGCCTATGAACCCTTTTCTTAACAAATTTTCCCAAGTTAGGATTTTCATATGCATTATAAGCCATAGGAAAGTTTTGATTTTAGGCCAATAGATGGAGTCTCATACATTGTCATGCCAATGGACCTTTTCCTCTATTTCCCTATTTTCCAAGTAATGTCTGGCCTCTCTTAGGTCGAATTCCCCTCCCTCCATTCTTCCCCATCGTAGCTGATCTTCCTCTCGAGAAATTCGCAACTTTCTTTTCTCCAGCAGCGGCCGCAGAGAGGTCATTTGGTTAAGGACCCCTTCATCCTAAGAAACAGGGTCTGCAAACCAGTGGCGCCACTAAGGGTCCAAATGATCTATGATCCAATACTGATTAACATTTATTCTGCCCATCCTTTGAAAAATCTGTTGTAGTAATTAGTGCTCAGGGTTCCCCAATTTAGGAATTTACTGCCACGCATCTTCCCAGAAGAGCACAGTTCAACCATTAATTATTTCCCAAAAGCAATGACCATGAATAATATCTTTGTTTGCCCAAGCTAAGTTCCAAATAGGGGAGCCTGTGATATCCCTGTCAATCTGACGAGTTCAGGGGGTCTCCAGTCCTCTGCGTATTTGGCTTTCCAGAGAACCGCCCAAGGGGTTGTAGTTTCCTTAATCCATCTCCACCAGAGCTTGGCCCCACAGGCCTTGTTCATTGATTCAGGGTCCTGGAGGCCGAGGCCTCCCAGGATCTTTGGCTTGTAGACATTCTTCCATGCAACAAGGGCCCATTTCTTGTGTTAGCTTTACCGGCCCATAGAAACTTCCATTGGATATCTCTAATTGTCTGAAGGATTCCCTTCGGTGCTTGCAGAATGGAAAACATGTAGTGCGGTATGGCCTGAAGACCTGCCTTCATCACGACTAGGAGATTGGAAAATTTAAGAGAATGATTCGTCCAATAGTTTCCTCTTTCTTCGAGGGAAGATAGAAGTTTTTCCCAGTGAGTCCTCTTCCAAGGCTTATCCGTTAGAGGAACCCCCAAGTATTTAGACGGGAGACTTCTCCTTTGAAAGCCTAGAATGGCCATAAGGTTCCTCTGTATGGCAATGCGAGTATTGAAGAAAAAGATCATCGAATTATTATAATTTAAATCCATACCGGATGCCCAAACAAAGAGATCCAGAATGGCCTTGAAACCCTAGGCTTCTTTGACAATAGGGACCCGATGGAGCATTGTATCGTCCACAAATTGCTGATGAGTAGTAGCCGGACTCGTTTGGTGGGGCTGGAGACCTATTATGTAAGATTTTGCTTTGGCTGCTATGATGACACTACTTAAACCTTCCATGAGGATGAAAAAGACGAAAGGTGATATCAGATCACCTTATCTAATGCCCCTTAAAGAGTTGAAGGGGTTGGAAGGGGCCCCATTAACCAGGATCGAGAAACTGGGGGATTTAACCAAGGCCATCACCCAAGTGATCCATATTTGCCCAAAACCAAAAGCTTCAAGCATTGCCTCCATATACTTCCAACTGAATTTGTCATATGCTTTCGACGAATCCAACTGGATTATCATTCCCGCTTTCTTTTGGGATTGCAACGAATGTATCATCTCATGCACTAGAAGGATATTATCCATGATCTGCCTACCTTCCACAAAGCCCAACTGCTCTTTTGAGATGATCAGAGGAAGGATAGTCTTCAGCCTGTTCACCATCACCTTAGAGACGATTTTATATAGGACGTTGCATAGCGCTATAGGCCGAAATTTCGTTGGAGTGCAAGCCCCAGCTTCCTTAGGAATCAGGGCAATAAACGTAGAATTCAGGGATTTAAGGATTGAGGAAGACTTCCGGGAATCCTTGAAAACTTCCCAAATATCATTTTGAATCGTATCCCAGCAAGCTTTGAAAAAATCGATAGTGAAGCCATTCGGGCCAAGCGATTTTCCATTTGGCATTTCTTGAATAGCTTCTTCCACTTCAGCCTTGGAGATGGGGCTATCTAGATTCCTGTTGTGTTCCTCTATTAGGATCTTTGGAATGAAGGAGACCACTTCCCAGATGGCCTCATCCCTATCAATGGCAGGCTCCTCTGCTATGTGAGCAAAGTGATTAACCGAGAGGTTGGAAATATCCCCATGAGACTCAAAAGAGGTCCCTTGATCATCCTTTAATCGAATGATCTTGTTAGTCCTTCTATGTTCAATAGCTGATTTATGGAAAAAAATTGTGTTCTTTTCTCCTTCCTTTAGCCATTGAACCCTAGACTTATGTCTCCACAGGACTTCCCATCTTCTCATAAGGTCTTTCTCTTCGAGTTTGGTTGCCTGAGTAATACCCTCACCCATAAATTTCTTTTGCATTATTTACAATTTTCCTTCCAATGCTAACTTCTCTTTGAAAATGTTCCAAAAAACTTTCTGATTCCAGTTCTCGATTTTAGCTTTGATGTGTCTCAACCTTTCTTGAATACAAAACATTTTAGTACCTCTGATCATAATGGGCTCCTGCCACTACTGTTTAATCTTTGATTGAAAATATGGGTGGTCTAACTAAAACTTTTCAAACCTGAAAGGGCGATTTTTGGGAGTGCACAATATTGCAGCATCCAAAGTAATAGGCCAGTGATCCGAACCCCCGCTAGGGAGAATATCAGTCTCCACAACAACTCCTGCCATAATAATGTCTTCCGAGATAAGAAAGCGGTCTAGCCGAGAGGAAATTTGCCTATCATTTCTGCGTTTATTATTCCAGGTATACAACTCGCTCTCCGGGTGGATATCAATGAGATTAGCTGCACTGATGAAGTTCCTGAAGGCCTATGCATCCCAGTTTAACTTCCTTAGCCCACCTTTTTTCTCTGATAAGGATATGATCATGTTGAAGGCACCTCCATAGATCCCTCTAACTCCATTATGCCTACTTTGCAACTGGGAGAGGTTCTCCAGCAGTCTTAACTTATCCTCCAATCTTTGAGGGCCATAAACATTGGTACAGAGGTACGTACCTTGTTCACCTATAATTTGCATTTCTACAGAAACAAAAAATCTTGTTGCTTTTGCACTTATTAACTGGAGTGACTGTGGGTTCCATAACGTAGCCAACCCTCCTTCATTGTCGTTGCCTTCTACCTCTAGAAACTCCATCCTCCTACCAATCTTCCTACACACTTCCTTCATCTTTTGACTTGAACATTTCATTTCTTGTAGATAGACCATATATTGATTTTCTTTTTTGACTTTCTTTTTAAGAACTCTCTGTTTTCTAAGGCTATTTAGCCCCCTAGCATTCCAGGATAAGATCTTCATTATAAACTAGAAATTTAAGAAGAGGAGGTGAAAGCCTCTAGGCCTTTCATCTTACTTGAGTTCAACAACATTTGGCCTAACTCCTGAAGAGCCTCATTGTTTGATTTTAAACCTTGTTTGCGCCATGGTTTGGCCTTTGGTTTGTTCAGTTGCAAGCCTTACACTTTTATTCCCAGACCTTTAGTCTCCCCATGTCCCCTTTTCTGCCCCTTGCTCCCTACCTCCTCTTGTGCTAGGAATAAGAAATTTATCCTGTTAATTTGTTCTTCTGGAATGTGTTCCACTCCAATTTCTTTGCACTGCTCCACCATGTTGACCAAGTCCATACCTTCCCTATCTAGAATGTCCCTTAGTTCTAGGTCCTCTATACCTACCTCACTCATTGTCATTTCTGCATCCCCTTCTAAATCAAAACCTTGATCGACTCCTTCAGCGACCTCCTCTGTGTTCTGCATTTGAGAGCTTGGGGTCTCCTGTGGAGCAACTCCCACTAGATCAGGCTGTGTCTCCGGAGGGTTTGATTCCTCTTATGTTTTATCCTTCCTCCCCAAGGCTGAAAAGGCATTACCATTTCCTTTATTGGTTGCGTAGGCTTGGCTTGGTTTCGTCTGTTTGATCTATGTCTCCCTGTGGGATGGACGAAACCATCTTTATCTTTAGGTGTATCTTCTTTACTTTTCTCTAGCTGTTTGTTCAGAGGACATTCCCGGAAAAGGTGTTCATGTTCATGGCACTTGCGGCATCTAAAGGGGATCTGTTCGTAATTTATAGCTCGAAATAAAACTTCGTCACGAAATTCTAGCCACAATCCTTTAGGTAGTGCTCCCGACACATCCATTTCAACACAAATTTTAGCACAGGAGGTATACCTCTTTTGCAAGGTCGCTTCAGAAGCTTGAACAAACTTCCCTTAATTATATCATTAACTATATTATACAACATTATTAATATTATTTGGTGTTTTTGAAAATAAATAAATAAACTAATTTTATAATAAATAATATTAACATGAGTAAGTTAGAAATTAGAACAATAAAAAAATAAAAAGCCAATAAAAATAAAGATTGTTAAATTTATATACCAAATACTTTTAAGATAAACAATTTAAAATATTCTCAAATTATTAAATCTAATTTTTTTTTTGAAAACTCTATTTAAAATAGACCATAATAATAATAATAATATTGTTTTGAACTAAACTAATAAATAAAGCTTGACATCTAAGTTTCACGTGACAACAACAAATAGAAAGCCTGTCAACATCTTATCTTTAGCTAATGCCCCAGAGTAGAAAGATGGAATTTGACCATTAAATTAAATTACGTCATGAGGCAAGTTAGTCGTCCAATAGAATTACATCTCTTCAATATATGTCCTTGGTTTTCTTTCGCTGAAATGCTTCAAACTTTCGATAAAGTGGTGTAAACCCTCAAATTACAAGTTAGTTGGAATTCAAATTCCAACGCAGCACCACTGAGTTGTCCTCACATGGAAAAGATTTAAAAAAATTAATATCAATATTTTTATAAATTCCAATTTATTTACAACATTAATTCTTTTTACATGTTATAAACTTATCCGAAACAGTGAAATGATGAAGTAAAAGAAAATTCACACCATATTTAGAAAAGAAGTTGAATGGAATCAAAATGTTGCATTGCAGACACAGTTTCAAATGGATACACAAAAGTTGGTCACGTAAGTAACTTTCTTTGGACAACCGTGAAATTAAAGCGTGTTTCTCATCTCACGGCACATCACATGAGCATATGATGTAGGGGAGAGGGGTCAGTCATTGGACACCTCAGCAATGACTAGCCCCCATGCCACGTAGGACTAATCGACAGCATGTACGACACTTGTCAACCATATGGGCAAGCGTGTGGCGGGTACCGTCCACTGGTCAAACCGGTCACCAACCTTCTGAACCGGTCGTCTCCCGCCATTTAACATTGGCTTCTCCATGAAGCTTCGTTTTTTGCTTTGGGTTTGCTTGCTGTTCGTTTCTGGCTCTGACTATTGCATAGAGGAGAATCGATGCCTGACGCCTTCGCCACCACCCTCCTTGTGCTTCATCCCTCCTGATGGCATCTATTCCCTCTTGGCTCAAGCTCTCAATTTAGTAGGAGGCCCATTTTAGACCTCAAAATTCCCCTAATGGGTTTATGGTTTTCTGTAAATGTTTAAAGTAAATTGGTAATTTTCTAATTGTTTGTGTTAATTAAAAGAATCTATGTAAATTGAGATTCTGGGTTTATGGTTTATGGTTTTCTGTAAATGTTTAAAGTAAATTGGTAATATTTTAATTTTATGTGTTAATTAAAAGAATCTATGTAATTTGAGATTCGGGTTTAGGGTTTATGGTTTTCTATAAATGTTTAAAGTAAATTGTCTGGTTTTTTGTTTTAATTAAAAGAATGTGTAAATTGAGATTCCGGGTATGGGTTTATGGTTTTCTGTAAATGTTTAAAGTAAATTGTCTGGTTTTTTGTGTTAATTAAAATAATCTATGTAAATTGAGATTCCAGGTTTAGGGTTTATGGTTTTCTGTAAATGTTTAAAGTAAATTGTTTGGTTTTTCTATAAATGTTGAAATATTTTTATCCACCACAGAGCTGAGAGTCGAGGTATAACTGTTTTATATTCTGTACATGTTTTCTCATACTGTGTTAGTAATGTTGAGGTTTAGGGTAGGGTTTCTGTGTTAATTAGAAGGAATCTTTGTAAATTGAGATACAGGGTTTAGGGTTTATGTCATTTTCTCATACTGTTAGTAATGTTGAGGTTTAGGGGAGGGTTTTTTTGTGTTAATTAGAAGGATCTATAAATTGAGAGACAGGGTTTAGGGTTTTTGTCATTTTCTCATACCGTGTTAGTAATGTTGAGGTTTAGGGTAGGGTTTTTGTGTTAATTAAAAACAATCTTTGTAAATTGAGATATAGGGTTTAGGGTTTATGGTGTTCTTTAAATTGATATTTTGATGTTTAAATATTGGTATAAGCACCACAGAGCTAAGGTATAACCACCACAGAGTCGAGTATGTTAATAATGTTTTATATTCTATACATGTTTTCAATTAATTTCATGACATTTTCTCATACCGTGTTGTTAATAATGTTGTCTAAACTCTCATATTGTGTTGTTAATAATGTTGAATTCAATTTCTTTGTTCACACCCTCTGTTGATTGTTCAGGGTATCATTGGTTTGCAGTTATGATTTTTATAATCCACTTATTTTTAATCAATTAAGAGGTAGGATCATTCAATCAGGGTTGTTCTCATTGCAAGACACATTTTCAGAGTGGGGCAATGGGCCAAAATCCAAGTTGGAATTTGGTGTCATAGACCTTTTTTTCTTATGAATTTAGTTTCTTTGTTCAGAGTAGCCTCCTTTATTCAGTGATTTTTATTGTTGAATTTAGCAAGTAATTTTCACCTCCTTTCTTGTAATGTTCATTTTTTGGGAATTTTTGCAATATGGTCCTCAATGACGTTGTATAAGGAAGGCAATGTAAAAATAAGCTGAAAGGGGTCTTGGATCCCTTTTTTAATACATAAAAAACTTCTCTTCCAGAAGTCGAGCCCAAATAAATGACTCTAGATGGGTTATTCAAATCTCTTCAAACTAGATCCCGTAAAGAATGCTCAAAGAGAGAGCTTACAACAATACATGAACACACTCATAAACTCTGCAATTCTGAATACAACATAAGATGAAATATAATACAGCCATCATGTTTATTAAAATATCAACTACAATATACAGAAATATCTTGAGGGACAAGCCACTCAAGTTATTGGAATCAACCTCCAATGATCAAACTATGAAATACATGAGTTTTTGCAACTGCATAGAATGCCGGAGAACAGTGACAGCGCTGCCTATATTAGAGTAGATGCTACAATAGATGCATATACATGAAGTATGGCTTAACTATACAAATAAATGCCCAATAATAGAAGAATGGGCTCCAATACAAGATTTCTAACCAATCTAAGAGAGATTGCTAGAAATGCCAGAAAATGTACAATGTGACAAATCACTTGTCACTGCAACTGAATCAAAATGAGAATGAGGCTATGGCAGATCTGAAATACTCATGCCCTCCTCTGATAATGTTCTCAAGCAAAGGGTTGATCCCTTTCACTCAAAAACACTCCTCCTGACAAGCTCCAATGGCCCTCCCAGCAACTGTCGACATAAATAACGCAGTTTTTGTCCTAGAATGCATTGTGAGAGATGGTGAATGATTGGCCTGGTGCAAAAGATTTGAAATGATGCCCGGGATTCTCCTTTGCTACTCCTCCAAAGAATATACAGGATCTCCACTGAAGAACAAGCCAAGGAATGACTCTATGAATTCCTCTATTGTTGCACCCATCAACTCAATGTTTTCTGCCCAATAGAATAACGTTGTAGTTGAAGGATTAAGCTTAGAAAAATGCCAAAATGAGGAAATGTAGCTCAAACCCTCTCCTTCCTTGAGGATGAGGTAGGGATTCCTGACCAGGAACACCCTTGGGTTCAAGAACACTACAACCCTGCTAAACAGCCTGGGGATGCAAGTCTTTGCAGACCCAACGAAAATAATAAGCTAATGCATAATGAAAATGGGTTGCCATCTCCTCCTTATAAAGAAAATGAAATCTTCTCACCATGGGTCCCATTCACACTTACCTCCTAGCTCATGCAAGTGGGGCCTCCACTAAAACTGCGCTGTCCAAGAAGGTTCAATGTATCTAGACAGTTTTAGTTGACTTGGTCAAAATGACTAGATCAAGCATGATCCAATCCTATTCACACCATGTGGTGCTCAATTTAGCTGCTTTATTATTCCTCCTTTCACACAAGGAGTGTTATTTATCCATATAAATGGGTTAAGGTGTCTCCTTACCCATTTTATTCAACAAAATGAAAATATGCAAACTATAATGTTCCTCTTAGCTTGAGGCTAAAAATTAGGAACATTACAGTCATCCCCTCCCACATGTTGCTTGTCCTCAAGAAACTGCATAGAGAGAAAAAATTCCTCCCACTCTTCTTGTGGCCTCCTCATCAATAGGCCCCACCATAGCTCATCAATATATGCAATAAATATGTCGTCCATGTATTCCTCCAAGTGTGTAAAACCAAAGTATATATCATGAGATAATAGAAGGTGCAAGTGGAAATCTCCTTGTGGTTCAATGACCTCCTCAAGGTAGGAGTGATGAAAAACATGGGAAGTCTTATTCCCAATGAGTGACTCCTTCACCCATGCAATCATCCAAATTAAATGAGCCATCCTAAGTAGCTCAAAAAAGCAGTCCTCAACCCCGGATCTATGCAATATGATGGGGTTGAATGGAGAGTTTAGATTTTTCCATCCAAGTAGTTTCTCCCTCCATTTATGATAAGTGTGAGGGGTTTGCTGATATTGGGCTGAAATTTAATGGCCTCTACAATGGCCCAAGCCTCCCCACAAAATGAATCAACCATGAAGTGCCTCCTCCAAAAACACATTTTCTCCCAATAGCTCATCCTATATGAAGAGAAAAGTAGTGACATGGAAATCATGGTGTGCCCATTGTTTCTCCTGAAACATACAACATCTAAAAAGGGAAGAATCATACTCCCAATGGGAATCTCCATCTCCAAGCCCACTCTCCAAGCAAAGCCTCCCATGAGTATACAAACATCAGCAACATATGGAGGCAAAATACAATGAAAACAATCTGCCACATGGAAACCAGAGAGTGAATCATAGTTCCACATGAGGAACCAGCATAGTGCACCTTTTTCCTGCATCAAAATAGAAATCAAAAAGTGCTTTCCCAGCCACTTTTTTTCTACCACAAACATCTCATAAGATGAAAATATGAAAGTACAAATTGGTGCCAATGGTGCACACCAAGAAGCATGTGGCTTCCCCCACAGACCATCATGAAAATAGCCACTCCCATTGCTGCAATGGGCCACAAGTACATCATAATAAGGAGCATAAGGAGATGTGATCATCCTTAGCTCATCAAGCTTCCCATATAAAGTAAAGAAAGGTAAATCAAAATGAGAATATATACCTCCTTTACCATGTACTCTGGTCCTTGAGCTGAGATGGCTCATCTGAATGCTCTCCCTCACCTCCAATGAGTAGGGAAATGGTTGTGCCAACCTCTCTAAAATAATCTGGGCTATGCATCTGTCCATATGCTGATATAGAGCGTGTTGAATGCCCTCCCAAGTGAACTCTTCTAGCAAGACAAGATATGCATCAAGGTGCATAGCTAGGAAGTCCTCATGTGCTGCATGTAATAGTTTCTTCTTGAGACTAGAAGCCCTAGTCAAGAAGATTCTGTCATAATAATAGATAACCATATCATCTAACATGTATCTGTCATCTCCATCTGGGTCATCAATAATCATGCATGCACCAAGATCCTTGGAGTACTCTACCAAGAGCTGACATCTCCAATACGGATCAATCCTCCTCAGAGACAGCGCTGGTGATCTGCAATGTGAAGCTCCCCTCACGCTACTGCCTGCTACTTTGACATCCCCCATACCAAATTCATCCTCCAAAATGTTGCCATGCCCATCATGCAGCTGCTTATGCTCCAATAGTAATAGTGTCCTTTGGAAGTTGGCCTCCCATGAGAGGCTGTCATCCAAAATGAATCTCCCAAGCTGGGCCAAAGTAAGCATGAGTGGCCTCCATCCACTCCCATGTGTGAAAGAGTCCTTCCTCAAAGAAAGTGTCCTCTCCAAATCTATGGAGCAGTCATCCTGCATCATGAAGATGCCATCCTCCATCCCTGCAGCAAACTTTGTCAGCGCAGTATAACTAATGGGAGTGGGTGATACTGAAATGAGAGAATGTCTCCCTCCTCCTTGGGTTTACCCCAAACTCTCTGCGTTGTGCTGGACTCCTCCAATGTCTTCACCTCTCAGGAATCCAAGAGTGGTGAACCAAATGACAAGATGCCCCTCATCAAATCTAGATCAGGTGGCCTCCCAGGTGGAATGCCTCCATATAGTGAGACATCAAATTCGGAAGTGGACTGTATGTATGAGTGGATTGATTTGTCCCTCTCTTCACTGTGCAGTACAGTCTCCTTCTTTTGTGTAGAAACTTCCTGGAACAGATAAGGGTGTATCAACCCTTGATGCTGATCCTTCTCTTCCTCCTCCACCTCAAAATCCCCAATAACTACTACATATGACTTCGGAATTGTGCCTTGGTTCCCACATGTTGAATCATTTGGAACTCCTTGCAAAGGTACAAGGGTTCTTCTAATGGAAGAAAAGGCTCCCTTTTCACCTCCATATGGTGATGGATCTCCTCCCAGTATGACAGCGTTGTTGGTTCTCTTATGCTCATTCCCTCTACTAATAAATGAAAATACCTCGTCATCAAGGAGAGACCCTACATCTTGGTCATCTCTTGAAGGAAGCACCTCCATGTCTTCACAAATGGAAGAGGGCCCTTCACATAATAGGGATCTTGCCCTTGGCAAGCCATCATACATGTTTTCATCCCCTTCGGAAATAAGGAATGGAGTTTTCTTTGTGGTTCCATCCAATGCATGCAAAGTGTTTGAAGTTATGATACATGATGATTCATATTGACTTCCATCAAATTTATCCACCAAACCCTTAGTGAACTCATCATATGTTTTTACATTTTCATGACAATATGAAACAGAATTTTCAAACCAACAATCATGAGCCATACCTTTGAGTTGTAGCGCTGTTGCTTCAATGGCCTCATCTCCTTCCTCCATCCTCCCGACAGTGCAAGTGGGCAATGGACTGCGCTGTGGATCTGCATGTGTGGTTTAATTCTCACACCCAAAGTGGTCACAACTAGGGCTTGCTTCATCCACAAAGCCTCTCAGAAAATCTTTCCAATTTTCCCTTTCTTTCTCCTCAAGGTCTTCAATGATACCCTCAAGGGTCTGGAAAAGAAGAAGGGAAACCTCCTCTTCCGTCATTCCTATTTTCTTGTTTTCTTTGTACATCTCCTCTTCTAAGTGAAGAGCTTCTCCTTCTAATGGCATATAATCTTGGGCTACACAGGCTGAGCCGATATTGATGCTCTGATACCACTATAATGTTCCTTTTTCGGGAATTTCTCCAATATGGTCCTCAAGGACGCTGTATAAGGAAGGAAGTGTAAAAATAAGCTGAAAGGGGTCTTGGATCCATTTTTTAATACATAAAACACTTCTCTTCTAGAATTTGAGCCCAAAGAAATGACTCTAGATGGGTTATTCAGATCTCCCCAAACTAGATCCCGTAAAGAATGCTCAAAGAGAGAGCTTACAACAATACATGAACACAATCATAAACTCTGCAATTCTGAATACAAAATAAGATGAAATATAATACAGCCATCATTTTTATTAAAATATCAGCTACAATATACAAAAATATCTTGAGGGATAAGCCACTCAAGCTACCAGAATCAACCTCTAATGATCAAACTATGAAATACATGAGTTGCTGCAACTGCACAAAATGCCGGAGAGCAGTGACAGCGATTCCTATATTAGATTAGTTGCTGAAATAGATGAATATACATGAATTATGGCTGAAATATACAAAGAAATTCCCAAGAATAGAAGAATGGGCTCCAATACAAGATTTCTAGCCAATCTAAGAGAGATTGCTAGAAATGCCGAAAAATGTACAATGTGACAAATCACTTGTCACTGCAACTGAATAAAAAATGAGAATGAGGCTATGACAGATCTGAAATACTCATGCCCTCCTCTGATAATTTTCTCAAGAAAAGGGCTGATCCCTTTCACTCAAAAACACTCCTCCTAACAAGCTCCAATGGCCCTCCTAGCAACTGCCTACATAAATAATGCAATTTCTGCCCTAGACTGTGCTGTGAGAGATGGTGAATGATTGGCCTGGTGCCAAATATCTCAAATGATGCCTGAGAGTCTCCTTTTCTTCTCCTCCAAAGAATATACAGGATCTCCACTGAAGAACAAGCTAAGGAATGACTCTATGAGTTCCTCTGTTGCTGCACCCAACAACTCAATATTTTCTGCCCAACAGAATAATGTTGTAGCTGAAGGATTAAGCTTGGCCAAATGCCAGAATGAGGAAATGTAGCTCAAACCCTCTCATTCCTTGAGGATGAGGTAGGGATTCCCGACCAGGAACACCCTTGGGTTCAAGAACATTACAACCCTGCTAAACAACCCAGGGATGCAAGTCTTTGTAGACCCAACGAAAATAATAAGCTAATGCATAATGAAAATGGGCTGCCATCTCCTCCTTATAAAGAAAATGAACTCTTCTCACCATGGGTCCGATTCACACTTGCCTCCTAGCTCATGCAAGTGGAGCCTCCACTAAAACTGCGCTATCCAAGAAGGTTCAATGTATCTAGACAGTTTTAGTTGACTTGGTCAAAATGACTAGATCAAGCATGATCCAATCTTATTCACACCATGTGGTGCTCAATTCAGCTGCTTTATTATTCCTCCTTTCACACAAGGGGTGTTATTTCTCCATCTAAAGGGGTTAAGGTGTCTCCTTACCCATTTTATTCAACAAAATGAAAATATGCAAACTATAATGTTCCTTTTAGCTTGAGGCTAAAATTTGGGAACATTACATTTTTATTGAGTGATTTTGATTGATGAAGTTTTCAATGAATTTTGATGATACAAGTTTGTTTCCCACTGATCTGATTAATTGGAATTTGTTAGAATTATTTATTTTATTTGATTCCCTCACACAATTTCGTTATATATGACTGCTGGTTTGCTCCCCGTGTTGATATACTTGTTATTTAACAGGATTATTGGTATCTGTTTATGTTCATTAAAGAGCATGCAATGTTCAAGGGATAGTTTGTTTAGATGCATTGAGGTTGTGTTGTTAATAATGTTGAATTCAATTTCTTTGTTCACACCGTTTGTTGATTGTTCAGGGTATCATTGGTTTGCAGTTATGATTTTTATAATCCACTTCTTTTTAATCAATTAAGAGGTAGGGTCATTCAATCAAGGTTGTTCTCATTGCAAGACACATTTTCAGAGTGGGGCAATGGGCCAAAATCCAAGTTGGAATTTGGTGTCATAGACCTTTTTTGCTTATGAATTCAGTTTCTTTGTTCAGAGTATCCTCCTTTATTTAGTGATTTTTATTGATGAAGTTAGCAAGTAAATTTCACCTCCTTTTGATTGAGTGATTTTGATTGATGAAGTTTGCAATGAATTTTGATGATACAGGTTTGTTGCCCACTGATCTGATTAATTAGAATTTGTTAGCATTATTTATTTTATCTGATTCCCTCACACAATTTCGTTATATATGACTGTTGGCTTGCTCCCCGTGTTGATATACTTGTTATTTAACAGGATTATTGGTTCTGTTTCTGTTCATTAAAGAACATGTAATGTTCAAGGGATAGTTTGTTTAGATGCAATGAGGTTGTGTTGTTAATAATGTTGAATTCAATTATGAATTCAATTTCTTTGTTCACACCCTCTATTGATTGTTCATGGTATCATTGGTTTTCAGTTATGATTTTTATAATCCACTTATTTTTAATCAATTAAGAGGTAGGATCATTCAATCAGGGTTGTTCTCATTGCAAGACACATTTTCAGAGTGGGGCAATGGGCCAAAATCCAAGTTGGAATTTGGTGTCATAGACCTTTTTTCCTTATGAATTTAGTTTCTTTGTTCAGAGTATCCTCCTTTATTCAATGATTTTTATTGATGAAGTTAGCAAGTAATTTTCACCTCCTTTCTTGTAATGTTCCTTTTTTGGGAATTTCTGCAATATGGTCCTCAAGGACGTTGTATAAGGAAGGCAGTGTAAAAATAAGCTGAAAGGGGTCTTGGATCCCCTTTTTAATACATAAAACACTTCTCTTCTAGAAGTTGAGCCCAAATAAATGACTCTAGATGGGTTATTCAGATCTCCCCAAACTAGATCCCGTAAAGAATGCTCAAAGAGAGAGCTTACAACAATACATGAACACAATCATAAACTCTGCAACTATGAATAAACATAAGATGAAATATAATATAGCCATCATGTTTATTAATATATCAGCTACAATATACAGAAATATCTTGAGGGACAAGCCACTCAAGCTACCAGAATCAACCTCCAATGATCAAACTATGAAATACATGAGTTGCTGCAACTGCACAGAATGCCGGAGAGCAGTGACAGCGCTGCCTATATTAGAGTAGCTACTGCAATAGATGAATATACATGAATTATGGCTGAACTATACAAAGAAATTCCCAAGAATAGAAGAATGGGCTCCAATACAATATTTCTAGCCAATCTAGGAGAGATTGCTAGAAATGCCGGAAAATGTACAATGTGACAAATCACTTGTCACTGCAACTAAATCAAAATGAGAATGAGGCTATGGCCAATCTGAAATACTCATGCCCTCCTCTGATAATGTTCTCAGGCAAAGGGCTGATCCCTTTCACTCAAAAAAACTCCTCCTGACAAGCTCTAATGGCCCTCCTAGCAACTGCCTACATAAATAACGCAGTTTCTTCCCTAGAATGCATTGTGAGAGATGGTGAATGATTGGCTTGGTGCCAAAGATTTGAAATGATGCCCGGGAGTCTCCTGTGCTGCTCCTCCAAAGAATATACAGGATCTCCACTGAATAACAAGCCAAGGAATGAATCTATGAGTTCCTCTGTTGCTGCACCCAGCAACTCAATGTTTTATTCCCAACAGACTAATGTTGTAGCTGAAGGATTAAGCTTGGCCAAATGCCGGAATGAGGAAATGTAGCTCAAACCCTCTCCTTCCTTGAGGATGAGGTAGGGATTCCCGACCAGGAACACCCTTGGGTTTAAGAACACTACAACCCTGCTAAACAACCCGAGGATGCAAGTCTTTGTAGACCCAACGAAAATAATAAGCTAATGCATAATGAAAATGGGCTGCCATCTCCTCCTTATAAAGAAAATGAACTCTTCTCACCATGGGTCCCATTCACACTTGCCTCCTAGCTCATGCAAGTGGAGCCTCCACTAAAACTGCGTTGTCCAAGAAAGTTCAATGTATCTAGACAGTTTTAGTTGACTTGGTCAAAATGACTAGATCAAGCATGATCCAATCCTATTCACACCATGTGGTGCTCAATTCAGCTACTTTATTATTCCTCCTTTCACACAAGGGGTGCTATTTCTCTATCTAAAGGGCTTAAGGTGTCTCCTTACCCATTTTATTCAACAAAATGAAAATATGCAAACTATAATGTTCCTTTTAGCTTGAGGCTAAAATTTGGGAACATTACAGTCCTCCCCTCCCACATGTTGCTTGTCCTCAAGCAACTACATAGAGAGAACAAAATTCCTCCCCCTTTTCTCTTGTGGCCTCCTCATCAACAATCTCCACCACTGCTCAAGATATCCTGCAAGAAATCTGTCCTCCAATGCTTCCTCCCAAGTATGCAAACCGAAATGGTGCACATCATGGAAAGATAGAAGGTGCAACGTTCCTCTTTGGGTGCTTTTTAGCTAGTTTAGTTTTTGGGAGATCTGTTTAATGTATCAAAACTAATTTGTTTTAGATGAAATTCCATACATGAGTCCCACACATCATAAATAAGAGGAATCAAGTCTCGATCCGCATTTCTGTTTTACAGTTTTCCTTATACAGCGTTTCTCTTGAGCACATTGTTGATATTCCTGAAAAAGGGATATTAAAGTGGTATCAAAGCTCCTTTCTTGGCACAGCCTGTGCTTGCCTTGGAGCACTAGTCATGCTGCATTCAGAAGAATATGATCTTCTTAATGAGAGGGAGAGGAGGTACTAGAATAGAAGTCATAAAAATTATGACTACACTAATAATGATCCTGACAAGGGTCAAGACAAGGGGAAAGCCCCTGAAGCTGTGAATGACAAGGAAGTAGAGGAGTTTGCAAAAACTCTTCTAGAGACCATGAAAGATCTTGCCAAGGAGATCAAAGAGATTGGGGTGGTTAGAATGAGGGAATCTCTTGGGAGATTTCATCAAGGAGAAAGTTCTGACATGTCTCACTATGGGACTGGTCAACCTGTGAGCCTGCCACAAGCTCCACAAGCCTCACAATGCTCTACTATGCCTACCTTCTTAGCTATAGAGAATGAAGGACCACAAGAGAAAACCTCCCTTGAAGGTTACTTTGTGGAGTATCACTCTCAGAGTCAAAGATTCAAGGATAACTTGAGTTTCCAAGACTTTTGCCATCTCAAGGACCGGAGAAGACCATGGTAGCAGTATAGAGATGGTGGTTTCTTTCATGGAAGACACCACACTATGGGCAGATTCTTTCTGCGCAAGTTTGATGGCTCATCCTCCAGTTCTGCCAAAGCATGGGTGGAAAAGTTGGATATCTATTTCCAGTTGAACAAAGTCCCTGAAGTTGAAGCCATCAAGATCGCAGCACTGCACTTTGAAGGTGAAGCACACAATTGGTGGTTCCATGGATTGTCTACATTATGACACATCAATGTGACTACCTATGCTGAGTTCACTAGAAGACTGGTGGAGATGTTTGACAGGAAGGATCCTGAAGCACCCTTCATAAGCCTTGTAAAACTGAAGAAGGCAGGAGATGCAGAGACTTATATCTCTGAGTTTCTGAGATTATCAGTAATGGTTCCTGATCTATCTGTAGCAAGGAGAGTCTACATTTTCATTAATGGCATGGAGGAACCTCTGCATGGGTTGGTTAAGCCTACCAAGCCCATTACTTTGCATGATGCCATTGAGAGAGCTAGAGATCTCCAAGATGCCTTGCAAAGGCAACTTTCCCAAGCAAGGCCCCTCGCCTTTTTAAGGGGAAGGAAGGGAAGGATGCTCCTCCCAAGGAGAGTTAACTAAAGAAACCTCTTAATATTGATCTCTAGAGGGAGTTGAGGAAAAAGAGATTGTGTTTCACTTGCCAAGAGCCATGGGTATCGGGACATAGATGTGTTGCTGGAAGGGCACACTATATAGAAGTCTTCTCATATTTTGAGGAGGAAGATGGGAATGATGGACCTAGGAGGGGTCATAGCGCTGGTGATGATGAGGAGGAATATCAAACACCATCCAGAGATGGAGAGGGAGCCTTTGCTCCAACAAGTGGGACTCTTGCCTCTTTAAGAGGAGTACCCAAGTACTTGACCCTAAGAGTTCAAGGTTCAGCCATGAACCAGAGAGTGTCTATCCTGATCGACAGTGGGGCAACCCACAACTTTATTTATGCTCACCTTATGCAAAGGAGAGGAATCCCCACCGATAATTTTGATGGATTTTCTGTTCTGGTCCCAGGAGATAGAACAATGCAATGCATGCAATATGTTCCATCACTTTCTGTCACTATGGTATCCTACACTTTGGTGGATCACTTCTTTGTAGTTGATATACCAGACACCAATATCATCTTGGGTGTTCGGTGGTTGATTATCTTGGGGAAGGTTACCACTGATTGGAAAGCCTTACAGATGGAGTGGGTGGACTGAAGAGTGGGAAACCACAAATAATTCAAGGCATGCACACTTATCCTTCACCTAATGTTTCCACACAAACAACAAATATGGATTTACGCAGTGGAAGCAAGGATCTCACAGTTCCCTCTCTTATGTTTATGAGGATGCTGCAAGAGACATTCTTACCTCATGGCAAGCCACTTGGAATGTCATTAGATTCTGATCTTGTGGGGAAAGCCTCACAAAGTGTTGCTCCAAATATAGATCCAGCAAGGATTGGAGCAATGAAAGAGCAAGCTACAACGTTTTGGGAGGAAGGAAAGGGGAGGATCAGCCTTCCAACAAATTTTTTTGGCATGTGTAATGTCAAAGAAGCAATCAGCAACAAGGCAAGCACTCCCATAGATGTATCAGTAGCGCTGTCATTGTTGAGCTGTGTGGATCCATATTGGAGATCTCAACTCCTTGTTGAGTACTCCAAAGATCTTCACACCGGGATGATACTAGATGGCATGAAGCAAGAGGGAGGCTATTTGGTCCATGAAGGCGTCATCTATCATCTTGGTAGAGTATTCTTGTCTAAAGCCTCCAAGCTTAAGCAATATATACTACAAAGGGCACATAAAGAGTTCCTTTCTAGCTATATGTAGTCAACAAAGATCTACACCCTAATCATGAGGAATTTCGATTGGGAGGGTATGAAGGAGGAACTACATCAGCACTTTCAAGAGTGAAAGAGTTATGAGGAGTGGGGACAGCCAAAGGACTCTATGCAGGAGTCATTTCAGCCTTCTCTTCCTTCTCTTGAAAGAGGAGAAATATCCATGCCCAACTTCACATGTGTGGGAGACTTGTATGGTAAAGAATCTGATCTCATGGAGTATGTTTATTTTTCTGATTTGACATATTCTCTTACCATATGTATGCAAGCCATGGCTCCTACAGGGAGTGATATGACATGTAGATCTCATGGCATTGGTAAGGCCAATAAAAACTCTGAATCTGATGACTCCCTTGAGGTGCAAAGGGAGATCCTTTTTCATGATGGGTGCTTCCCAAAAGCACCTAACTTGTGTATCACTTTCAGCCATGTCAAAGTGACTCATGCAGCAAAGGTGTGGTGGGAGTACCACTTACCACACTCAGATCTACTAAAGACAAGGAGTGCATTGCGCTGGCATCTTATGTGGGATTGTGACCCACCTCCTCAAGTGCAAATTTCAGTTTGCATATATGTGATTTTGCTTCCATACATAGATGATATATTGGTATTTTTCATGGGTTTGTATTGTCAAAGGATGGGAAGTGTATATGTACCACATGGGATGTACTTTATGATACGTGTTTTAGATGTAGCATTTCTTCACCCATGTTTATTTCTGTTGAGTTTTACACTCCTGAAGGGATGGACTATGCCCCTATTTTGTTGGCATTGGAGGAGAAATTTTTGATGTATTGGCTTAATGAACACTTGGCCCATGATGAAAACTTGATCCTTGATAGTGCCATAAATGGAGAAGGAGGAGAAATACAGTTCTTACCCTATTAGTTGCTTGAGGACAAGCAACATGGAGGGGAGGACTGTAATGTTCCCACTTAGCCTTAGCTAAGAGGAACATTCAATTTTGTTTTAATTTCTGTTGCATGAATAAATGAATAAAGGAGGACATGTAAAACTCCTGAAAAGTCTGAATAAATCAATGCCCATGTGAACAAAGACAAGTCAGGGCCATGTAAATAATCACTTGCAGGTGTGAAATAGGTTTTAGCTAAAGACTAGGTCAACCTTGACCAAATCAATAGCAATGTCTAGGTTCATTTCATCTCCAAAAGGGACAACACAGTTCTAGAAGGAATCCTCTCCTGTGAAAAGGGCTAACTCATCAAGGTGGTTTAGGGTTTGCAAAGGCTTTCTCATCTTATAAAAGGAAAGTGAGGGCAGCAAGAAAAGGTTTTTGATTGATCATATTTTTGAGTATTTGTCTGCTTAGACAAATACCATTCTCTGCTATTTAGTGGAGGATTGTATTTGGAATTCCTATGCAGGGATTTCACCTCTTCCTTTGAGGATTCTTGGAGGAGTGTTTGCTGAATTGAACCACTATCAGCCTTGAGGCCAAGCTCTACTTACATTAGCAATGTTGATCCATTGAGGGTTTTGTTGCTTCTGCAAGCTGCAGCAAGTGGGAGTCTAGATCTGCAGAGATCTAGTGTATTTTTGGGAGCCTCTTCTCATGGAGTGTGTCTTTTAACCTCCTGGAAGAGTGTCTCTTCTCCTTGTACTTCAGATTTGCAAATTTTCAATGGTTATCTATGTCATTTGAGCTACAACACTGTTCATCTAGATAGACTGTGTTATTTTGGTGTGAGCCTCTTCATGGTGTTTTTCTCATAGTTTAGATCAGAGATCTCTAGTGTTGGGCTTTGCCTTCCACTTGGTGATCCATGGATTACCTTGCTGATCCATGTTCTATTAGATCTGATCGATTGTAATGAAATGTCATGTTCAGAAATTTACTGCAGCATTTTACAGATCTACAACTTGTTTCTCAGATCTACTCTTATTTATGCATGCTTTTGTCAAAATTCCAAGGGGATCTTGAAGAGAAGACTATCTAGCTTCTAGATTTGAAATAGATCTGATGCTTTGTCCACAGATCTATCCTAGATCTGAGTTGTAACTTCCAGCTACCGAAGCTCCTTAAAAATAACATTGTTTAGCCATTTCTACAAATGCACATGTGTTCTAGCTCTCTTTTCTGAAGATTTCTTGCTGTATTGTCTCATGCATTCTATTGTATAGTGAAAGAGCTTCATCATAATGCTGATTTTATGCTGTATCATTGAAATATAAACCTCCTTGCCGATCTCCATTGAATATATGATAAAATTGCGCAATTCCTGAAGCAGTGTTTGCATTTGGCTGCAACCTTCCTCTTTGGGTGCTTTTTAGCTAGTTTAGTTTTGGGGAGATTTGTTTAATGTATCAAAACTGATTTGTTTTAGATGAAATTCCATAAATGAGTCCCACACATCATAAATAAGAGGAATCAAGTCCCGATCTGTGTTTATGCTGCACAATTTTCCTTATATAGTGTTTCTCTTGAGCACATTGTTGATATTCCTGAAAAAGGGATATTACATCTGTTCTTAATCACTATTCATAAAGATTATGACTGGCTTCTATCGATGAATGTTTGTCTTGTCACTCTAAGTAACAAAAATGATGGCACCATCTATCACTTGTTTTAATGGTGTGATTGATGATTGGTATTATGCCTTTACAAGTGAGTAAGTTAGACACTGAGGCTAAGGCTATAACTCCAACAGATTAACAAACTTGTAGGAATTAGAAATTTTTTGATATATAGGTGTTTGATATATAGGAACTAGAAAGTGTTTGATATATAACTTCATAAAAAATCTGATATAGGCCAAAGCTATAACTTCAATAGATTAACAAACTTGTAGGAATTAGAAACTGTTTTATATGTAGGAATTAGAAAGTGTTTGATATATAACTTCATAAAAAATTTGATATAGGCTAGGCTATAACTTCAACAGATTAATAGACTTCTAGGAATTAGAAATTGTTTGATATGGAGGAATTAGAAAGTGTTTGATATTTAACTTCATAAAAAATCTGATATAGGCTAGGCTATAACTTCAACAGATTAACAAAATTGTAGGAATTATAAACTATTTGATATGTAGGAATTGGAAAGTGATTGATATATAAATTCATAAAAAATATGATATAGGCTAAGGCTATAACTTCAACAAATTAACAAACTTGTAGGATTTAGACACTGTCTGATATGTAGGAATTATAAACTGTTTGATATATAACTTCATAAAAATTATGATATAGGCTAAGGCTATAACTTCAACAGATTAACAAACTTGTAGGATTTAGACACTGTTTCATACATACTAATTTGAAATTGTTTGTAGCTTCGTAAACATCCATGGATGTTATCATTAGCAAACCTATTTGATCCTTACCAAAATCACAATGTCTTGTGGTTACAAAAATTAAGTCATGGCACCCCTATGCTTGATGGCTTCCATTTCCTGCATTACCGAAAATTGTTGAGTTGACTTCCTTACCCAAGTCTGGTGGACTGCCCAACATTCAATGATTAGGATGTGCCTGAATGTTGGCATATGGTTGATCCAATTTTCTCAATGTAGCCATGGTGGGACTGAGTAGCCCAAGTGTCCACTTATGTTACTAACCCCAACACTGATTGCAAGTGTCATATAAACAAAGTTAGGATTCAAACCTGCACTAGTAGGGGTATAAGAGGTGGGCCTAACCCCTGCCTGATAGCTGGGGACTTGGATGTTAATCAGGTCTTGGAATGATGGTGTCTGCTTTGCAATGTGGTCCAGCGTGCTAGACATCAACCTATTTGCCTCAAACTGGCTTGAACCATGGTCTTCTCTGCTTGTCACCCCTCCTCCTTTTTCCAACTCTTGATGAACCTTTCTTGCCTCTCTCTCTTGCCTTGCCAATTGCTTTTGATGTTCCTTATCTTCCCTTGCTTTTTGTATTTCCAACCTTTCCTTTGCTCGAGCTTCTGCTGTTGCAATCCTTGCAGCCCTCTTTTCATTGGCTAACTCCTTCTTTCTCTTTTTAGCTTCCTGAATTTCATTCTTTTTACGTTCAGACTTGAACACTAAATTCATATAATCTTCAGATGTGAGAAATTGTGAACTCCTCCCTAAACGAAGATAATCTGATGTTGAGTTCCTTGATGAGGCCTTCACTCTCTCTACTAGTAGCTTTAGGAATGCACCAAGTAATCTTTGCTTTTCTGTTGCCCCATGCTCCTCTAGACCTGGCACTTGGATTTCATCTTTTGGGACAACTGATTGGCCCCCATTGTTGTCTTCTTCAGGTACTTCATGCTGAATAGGCTCCTCTTCTAGTGATCCATTATCCAAAAAATAATGAACAAGTTCGGTGTTCAACCCTGATGGTTGTGAAGGCATGTCCATGCTTTCATCCTCATTGGTGTTAGATACATTATTTCCAGTGATATTCATCATGACCTCTGCCAGCCATGATAGTGCTTTTACTTGGGTTGGAATGGTCAATTGCTCATTGTCAGTTGCATCAGTGGGTGTCACAGCCTCATTGATATTGTTAGTTGGTTCATGACTGAACTGTGTCTCACTAACATGCTTAACATCATCACCACCACAGAACAACCCTTTAGAAAGGGACATTATACCTTCAGTAGCAACTACATCTTCTTGGGCACCAACATGCTCTTCTAAGTTCTCTACTTCTTGACCTTCCACTTCAAATGCTTGGCTACAACTGGTATCATGCATAAGAGCATAAAAATTGAGTGGACATATACCAGTCCTCCTAAATCTAGCCTTGATATTAGACGGTGTGAGAGCCCTTTTAAATGCTTTACTTGCAAGCTCAGTTAGCTCAAACCTCTTTACTTCCACCCCTGGATTCTTTACCATCCATGAAGCTTGCTCGACCTTGAAATAGTTCTTGAAAGGCCTAAACACGCTCACATCAAGGGGATGCAATCTGTGAGTGGTATGATCCGGCAATGTTAACAGGTTAATGCCCAACTTATTGGCCTCCTCAATTGTCTGCACAACCATGTGGCTTCCATGGCCATCTAAAATCAGTAAGTGCCTGTTTTCAGGAAAGACACCACCCAGTACAGAAGCAGCAAAGTGGCAAAGCCAATTCAGGAACAGTTCCTTTGTCATCCATGCATGTGGATGTGTAGCCATGCATGCCCATGGTTCACAATTCTATATATAATTTTTTAGTTGAATTTTACCTTTAAATAGATAAAATCCTGGTATTAATGAACCAATTGCATTGACACAGGCAAGAATTGTGATCCACTCCCTGCTCTTAGGCAATATCTTAGGCACATTTATACTCCCTCTCTTAGAAATTACCCACATACCACAATTTCTTCCTGCCTATAAGCTTGTTTCATCACAGTTCCATATATGGTCTGGGGCATATGAGTGTTGGTCATATGCAACAGAAAGAGTGTTATAGAACTTGGAAACAATTACAGGGTGTAGATTTAAAGCCCGGTCTCTGTCAAGGCCCTTCGCTATACATAACACAAGGTCTGGATGCCTCTTTTTAAACCCACTCCACCATGACTTATGAGGAAAACCATCTTTAAAGGGGTTTGGCCTCCCTTGACAGATTTGAGCTATAGTGGATTTAAGTTGTATAAGCTCTAAACCATGTCCCAATTGGGCCATCTCCTTACACCACTCGACCACCTCATCCTCCTCCTCTTTAGTCATAACTGTAACAGGCCCTCTACGCTTTGTATTAGTCAACCCATTTATCTAATAATGTATGTTAGAGGCAGAAATACCATGTTTTTTTGCAGATGCACGGATTGAATATCCCTTAAAATTCGATGTCATCAATTGCAACGAGCATGTCTTTCTTTGTCCAACCTCTGATGGAACTGATTTTCTTTGTTGAACTTGCACCTTGTACTATGGTTGAAGGTGGCTCTGTGGCTGATGGTGCGCTGGGATGGTCTGCTACCACAGGGTCCTTTTCAACTACATTGTTGGGAGAATTGGGAGCATTGACATCCTCATCTGATGAACTGCTCCGAAGTTGGGCCCCCCTTCTCCCTCACCTCCTGTTCCTTATCCAATCTACAATAGAAACTCTTGTCATGGCTACAACAAACTACAATTTTCAACATCGTTAAGAAATTTGATAAGTATTACAGAAAAATTGTATAGAGTAAACTATAACTATGTATGAATTCCAATATTATTGCTAACAACATGAAATCTTTAGTTGTTTGTTATTAATTGACATTGAAGTGGAACAGAGCTGGTTTACGTGAACAGTTGAATTTGAATTACATAGTTATTGTGAATTAATTTTTCATTTTATTGTATTTCAATTATGTATTACTTGTAATATCAGCATGAGAAAGATATGTGATACCTACATGGCTGTTAGCTACATGGACTTGTCTAAAATCAGTAAGTGCCTATTTTTAAATGGACTTATCATTGGACATGGACTGTGCGTTGGAACTATTTATGCTTGTTAGCTACATGGACTTGTCTAAAATTAGTAAGTGCCTGTTTTAACATGGACTTATCTTTGGACATGGACTGTGTGTTGGAACTATTTATTGAAAGATTTTACTCAATATAAAGTCAATATCCAAATCTAGTTAATAAGCACAACAAAAGGAGGAGGCAACTACATTTATACTATAGGAAACTAGAAATGCACTGTAGCCATCTAGTTTTTAAGCTTAAAAATTGATATTGTTTTCTATTCCCTCCTATGCCTCTAAAGCCTGAATGAGGCAACTACATTTATACTATAGGCAACTAGATTTTAAGCTTAAAAATTGATACTGTATTCTATTGCCTCCTATGCCTCTAAAGCCTGAACGCTGACAACTACATTTGCTCCACACAAATTGATGTACTGTGCCAATCTGCCTCAGCTTTCAACGCCCAACTCAGAATCCTTTATTTTTCTTAGGAAAACCCTCTGCCCGATTTGCTTCCCATTTTTTTTAAAACAATGACGGATTATACGGTGGGTTCAATGGCATGCAGGCACTGTTCCTATGTAGTTAGTAGGTTGTTGTTCTTATAAATTTTGAAGGGCATTATTCTTAAGGGACTGTGTGTTGGAACAATTTCTTGAAATATTTTACACATAAACATAGCTCTACGTGATTTTCTTATAAACATAACTCTCATTACTTATAAACTTAACATAGTTTCTCAACTAAAATAATGATAAAGTACTCAATATCTTGAATAACATTATTCAAGAACAACGAAATACCTGTATGTCTCCAGCAACGCTCTAGCAACTGATGAAGAGAATGAATGTAACAATGTGCACACACTCTGTTTAGAATGTAACACCGAGCACACTCTGTTTGGATGAAGAGAATGAATGTAACACCGTGCACACACTTTGTTTGGAATGTAACACTGAGCACACTCTGTTTGTATGTTTGGAACACTGTCTGAAAATGATTGTATTTCTGCAAAATGGAAACTCACTGTCTGAAAACTCACTTTCTGAAAACGATTGTATGTCTGAAAAATGAATGGAACACTATTTGAAAAATCTGAATGTATCTCAAAAAAAGCTTAGGAGTATAATGAATGCTTCAAATGCAGTAAGAGTTGATGTTTTATAGTTTTATGATCTAGAATTTAATTGGTAGGGAAGACTGGCATGGATTGCCATTTTCCAAATTTAATTCTGTGTTGTGGATTGATTTGTACATGATCCAATGGCTGATAAGATTTCATGGTTGATCCTTGTGTTTTCCTGAATTTAATTCCTAAATTGAAATGCTTTCCTAAATTTAATTCCTGAATTGAAAGGGTTGTTGTGTTTAATTCTTGAAATGAAAGGTTGGGTGAACTATTTCCTGAATTGAATGGTGTCATTTAATGTCTTCAATAGGCTGAATGGCTAAACAGACATGTACATATGGCTGACACACATTTCACCTATTTTTGTGCAGGTGTTACCCAGTCCTTGTGCAGTTGTTACCCAGTCCTTGTCTAGGTGTTACTCAACAATGGGATCTATTGCCCCAATGCAAAATTAGTGGGTGACTGTTTGATGGGATAACTGTACTTTTGGATGGAAGGCATTGTAATGTTTTGTAGTGAATTTTGCCTTAGTTGGTAATTTAGAATTGGAGGTACTTGAGACAATAGATCTTGTCAACTTGTGATGTTAAGACTTGGTGTATGACAAGTGTTGGTCTAGTAAAAAACTGTGCCCATTTTGGACATATTTATATAACTTATATAACTTAATATCAAATATTTTTGTGCATATTTTATTGAGTTTGTCATTATTGTTTGATGGATGTGTGGGACCATTACTATAACTACTACTGGTCCTTGCACAACAATAGAAACCTCTCCCCTACCATTGTAAATATCATTTTACTTTTTCTGCCAAAGTCTGAATAGTCACTACCACCCACGTGACTCTTAATTTAATAAAATTAAACTAGCAATTGCACCATATGTTGCAAAGGAAATGCTGTAAAGCTTTAGCATTAAAAAAAAATAGCCCACAATAAAGAAAATGTGATATGTTATGCAATTTAATTGAATATTTAAATTACAAATATCAATTATTTTATTTTATTTAAGTATATGACCATACGAGGCAGAAAAACATGTGAACCATAGTTGAAAGTTATATGCTTATGAATACCCTGCTAGGATAAAAAGGAATAGCTCACAATAAAGAGAATGTGATATGTTATGCAATTTAATTGAATATTTAAATTACAAATATCAATTATTTTATTTTATTTTAAGTATATGACCATACAAGGCAGAAAAACATGTGAACCCTAGTTGAAAGTCATATGCTGCATCTCAATGTCCATGATATTTTTCACTCCCACTACATTTATGAACTCTACCATCAACAATGATTGCATTTAATGGTCATGTTCATCCTATTTATCCTTCTTGGAATATGTTGGTATTGGGATACCAACCTAAAACAAATCTCAATAATGTTCTAAGAGTTGTTTTTTTCCAATACAATGGCGAGGCAAAGCCATGACTCCATATTTAATTCTTCGAGTAAAGGCCTTTCTAAACAAAATATACAAATATCACACCCTATAAGTGAGTGGCTTGAAAGCAAGGATGAAATAACTAATAATTTTGCCTGCATTTTTTCCCAATAAACACAAATACAATGAAGGCTCAAAATTACATTAAAGTCAATTATATTTTCATTATATTGGTTTATTTTGTTATAATCATCTGATTGTTTTGAAGATGGTTACAGTGAATTATTTTAACTGTACTTCAATTTTCAAAATCATTTCTTTATTAAATTGGGAAGCTTAGGATGCTTCCATGCTTTCAAACCTGCAAAAGATGGAAGATTATCGGATTTACCTTTGTATCTTGCACAATATTTGAAGCTACGGAGTAATCTCGTCTTCAGATACAATGAACGTTTCTTGAATCTTATATTATATGGAGTAAGTCGACTTCAAACAAATCTAAAAGCTGTTTAGATTAAGACACTCTTACTCGAACATTGCCATCCAATGTATTCTCAATTTTACTGTAATTTTACACAATTTTGAAGGAACTAGTCTAAGAAGGGAAAGCCACGTAAAATGAAGTAGAAGTTCCTGTGAGAACTTTGGTTTACTACATTGGCTTTCCTATAAGCTGAGCCACATGAAATGAAGTAGAAGTTCCTATGAATACTCTGGATTACGACATTGGCTTCCCTGTCGTGTTTTTAACAGCCTTGTCCAACGCCGCCGCTTGAAGCTCATCCCAAATTTTTTCAACATTGGATATGAAATCTATAAAATACAGGAAAAAAATACTCTCATGAGCCATATTTTACTCTCCCATGACATATATGGACTTCGAAAAGGGGAAAAATTTTCATACCTTGAAACGTGGGATCTAGAAGGCAAGCCTGCAATGCCAAGATTCTTAGATGGTGAGCGGAGCATGTAAATTATGGAGATAGGGTAAAACACAGGGTCTCTTTTCGATGGGGCGGAATGTAAAGGCATTAATTAAGTGCCAGATTAATGTTATCCAAGGCCATACCGTGATTTGCCCTGTGAGATCAAGTGAACTGGAGCAGGCATTGCTTGAGGATTCGATGTCACCCACAGGACGAGGAATAATTAATCCATCATCTGGTAAATTGACAATGAAGTGTTTATACAACTGTCAGCAATCGAATAGGGGTAAATACAGAACCAGATTAATAAAGATTCAGGTTAAAATAATACAAGGAGCGAAAATAAAATCTTAATACCTGGTTGAATCGGCTCGAGTATCTCGCAACCTTTTAACCATGAAGTGAATCTTGGAGGAAGCTCGACAGAACCTGATTCTGGCAATGACTTAACTCTCGGGGACAGCGTAACAAAACATGATTCTGGAAATGAAGCGAGTCGTGGAGGCGGCTCAACAGAACTTGATTCCTTCTGTTTCGGGTTCTTAAACTTGTGTTCCAGCGATGAAGTGAAACTTAGAGGCCGTTCAACAGAAGTTGGTTTGCGCTGATTCGTATTCGTGGCGTCAGTTGTTTGCTATTATCCCTGTGATGGAGTGAGCCAAGCAATTACTGAAACAAGAAACACGACATCATCTGATCTGCGGATGAATTTGGGAATACAGAATGTGATGAAGCAGAATATGGCCATTTGCAGTGAAACTGGCATTCAGTTTGATCCATAACGAACGAAATTCAATAACCCAGGAAACAGAAGAATGGGAACGACATTTCTGTTATTTTGGTGGACATGTGTGAGACACGTGTATGGAGAATGGTGTAGCATGACAACCAACGACCAAAAATAATTTAATCGTCTAACACAAAGATCTGAGGGTCATCGCATTGCCAGAGTAACTCCAGGAAAGTTGTTTTCATATAAAAACGCTTTACAGCGTAAATATGAAACCGTTTCAAAAATCACGGATGACTTTTCAACACCTTTCAAAAATGACGGAGCACGGATCACGGTCATATCGTGCCAAGGAAAACAGACCAGTCGCAATGCAATTAGATTTTTGGAAACTGCTGGGTGTCTTCATCGTGAAGAACAAAGTGCGGATTTTGACGCGGAGTCGCATAAAGATAAAATAGAGCAGTCTCAGTGCGACTAACTTTCCAGAAACTGTTCAAAGTCTGCATTTTTGTTTCATTCAGCGGTGGGTAGCTTCGGTCACATCGTGACCTGGAAAGAAAATAGACTAGTCACAGTGCAAATTGCAACTTTCCAGAAACTTATCAATGACTGGAATTTTCTTTCATTCATAACAGTACTAGAGACGATTCACATTGCCCTTAGCCATTCCAGACATTTGTCTGTCTGTAAGTTCTGATTTCTAAAACCTTATTATAGGTTGAGATCATAACACTAACACTAGAGACGATTCACTGTTCAAAGTCTGCATTTTGTTTCATTCAGCGGTGGGTAGCTTCGGTCAAATCGTGACCTGGAAAGAAAATAGACTAGTCACAGTGCAAGTTGTAACTTTCCAGAAACTTTTCAATGACTGGAATTTTCTTTCATTCATAACAGTACTAGAGACGATTCACATTGCCCTTAGCCATTCCAGACATTTGCCGGTCTGTAAGTTCTGATTTCTAAACCTTATTATAGGTTGAGATCATAACCATCAGAGATTATAAGCCTCGAAACTACATAACCATCCCTGCGGGTAGCATTTCTGTCCATTTATTAATATTGGGCAGCATTCGATAGGCTCTCGGCAATTGTCCAATAACCATGGCCATTTCTATGAATATCGTGTTCCATGCAAGCGATTCTAGATGCTCTCTCCTGTTCTTGACCTTCATAATTGCTGCGTCGGCCTTCATCATTACTCTTCCTGGACAAATTTGCAACGCACAGACACCACGTATGTGCAACGGAATTCAGTATGCAAAAGGGAGTAAATTTGAGAGCAATCTGAATACAGTGTTGAATAATCTTGTTCAACGCACGTCCCAAACTGGGTTTAATATTTCTGTGTATGGCCAAAGCCCTGACCAAATATATGGCCTTCTCCAGTGTGATGGATACGCAACAGCCCAACAATGCTACAATTGTTCGCAAAAAGCAATCTCTGCCGTTCGACAATTTTGTGGGAATGTCATTGGGGGTAGAGTTTGGTTACCAGATTGCTACTTACGTTATGAAAACGGTAGTTTCATCGGTCAACTGGACTATTCCGGAAAATATCGTTACATTCAACAGAATGTTTCCAGCCCTGGTGTTTTTAACGCGGCTCTTGAGAAGCTACTTTACAAATTGTCAGGTGAAGCAACCTCTGGATCTGGATTATATGCTTCCGGAAAAACTATAGATTCCTTGTCTCGAGAGATCTATGGTACGGTCCAGTGCTGGAAAGATATAACTGCTGACGACTGCACAAGATGCCTATCACCCACAATCAATCATATAGTCACAACTTATGCCGGATGTGAAGGAGTTGCTGCTTATTTTGGAAGCTGCAAAGTTCGCTATGAAATATATAGTTTCTTTGGTTCCAATGCGCCTTCACCCTCCACTCCGCCTCCATCTTCCATAATTTTGGGTGCGCCTCCAGTGCCCTCCCCTGCGCACAATGCTTCACACAAAATGCCCATTATTTTAGGTGCTGTGGGCGGCTTGCTTCTCGTGTCGTTCGTGTGCCTGTTCGCATATGGAAGAAGTTTGAAGTCTGCCATATTTCGATTGCTACACCAAGGTATTGGATCTCTTAACTGAAATTATGTGAGTGCGAAATTATGATAGGATTAGTATAAATTCATGTGCATTACGAAGATTCTATATATCATGCGTTTAGATCACTAAATTATGCATACAAATGCCATGGAATGATGGCCAGTTCAAGTTAAAAACATCATGCAATTTTTGTCATGATATTTTCTGACATAGCTCTGTATTTTCATTGTATAGATGATGGACAATTGGACAACCACGTACTTAACAATCGACAAATATTGTTTAAGAAGAAAACATTAGTAACTGCTATGTTGAAATTACTTACAGCCGCTCAAAGTACTGAAGCCGCCTTCCAATTTTATCAACAGAAGCTTGTACGTGGGCCGCTTACCAAAACCATTGAGTAGTCAACCTCCGGATCTGAAATTTATTAAGCCAGATTGAAAGAAAATCCCGCATCACACTTTTCTCCGTACAAGTCGCTGAAAATCGGACCCGGGGAAAATCTTAGGGCGGATTTAATAAAAATCCCGCATCACAAATTGGTGACATCAGCAGCAACTTTTTGGCACCCGGGATTTTTATGTAGTTTGGTTTAATTTTCTGTTTTGACGTCCGGTTCAAACACAAAGTCAAAGTTTGTTATAATGTTTGTTTTAAAAAAAGTACGGTCTTGAACAATCCCCAAAATATGTCTATTCTGTATTATTTTGACTAAAGAGGCAGTGAGCCATAGTGAATTTTGATTTTGGTTTTATTATTTATTTTAGTTTTAAAATAGTTTTTGCCATATATTGAAAAAAAAGTCATGAGCATATATGGAAGTTAAAAAGAACCCCGTGAGTTTGACATTTAACAATTTAAAATCTTGCCTGGGTAGAAGTAAAATGTTATATGGTTTTCACATAGCGGTGAAAACTTCTTTTAATATGACGATGTGATTTGAATTGTGAGTTTATTTTTACACAATGGGTGTAAAATTTGACGATATATGACGATTAACAGATTTTGAAGTGCAATGGGTGCTTTCATTTTGAAGAAGACGGTATTTTCGAGTTGTTTTTATATGTGTTTTTCGACGATCAAAAGTTTTTTTTGTATTCCCTCAGTCAGAGGTGATTTTGTAACCAAGTTTTTGAAGTTTAATGAAATAGTTTTTACAGTGAAAGCTCTGTCTCCAGTGAAGAAATTTTTAATATTTTTCTCTATGTTGAAGAGAGAGAATTTTATTCTCCATTATTGTTCTGGAATTTTAAATATTCCAACATGGTATCAGAGCTAGCCCAGGCTCTTCGAAAATCAAAGAAGCTGAAGGAAAGGAGTTCTTTGTTGCAGCAGCTTCTCCAGCAGTGTGAAGACTCAGCCAAAAAGACTTCAAGGTATTTCTCTATACAGTTGTTGTGTCACTGTTGCAAAACAGTGAGCTGTTTTACATACACAGTCAAGTTTTTTTTTAATCATAGTTAAGAGTGCAGAATGGCTGGAGCCAGCACTGGTATGGGTATGGGAAATGTTCATCTCTCAATGTTTAATGGGAAAAATTATGACTACTGGTCAATAACTATGAGAGCTCTATTTGTCTCTCAAGACTTATGGGAATTTGTTGAGGATGGCTTTGAAGAGCCAGCAAATGAAGAAGAGTTTGAAGATTTAACTCAGGCAGAAAGAGAGTTGCTGAAGAGCAATAGGAAGAAAGACTCCAAGGCTCTCTTCTTATTGTATCAGGCAGTGCATGAGAGTGTGTTTCCAAGGATAGCAGCAGCCAAGAGATCCAGAGAAGCATGAGAAACTCTCAAGACAGCCTATCAAGGCATGGAAAAAGTGAAGACAGCAAAACTTCAGTTGCTGAGGAGAGACTTTGAGACTCTCTGTATGAAAGAGTCAGATACTATTGACTCATTCTTCACTCATGTGATTGGAATGGTCACAAAAATAAGATCTCATGGAGAGACTCTTGAAGAGAAGAGGATTGTGGAAAAACTCTTGAGGAGTCTACCCTCAAGATTCGATGTGATTGTCACCACCATAGAGGAGACTAAGGATCTCACAAAGTTCAGAGTGGATGAGCTACATGCATCACTGATGACTCATGAGCAGAGATTGGGTAGAAGTGAAAACTCATCTCTGGAACATGCCTTTAAGACCCAGATGTCTTTCGGAAGAGAAAGAGGGCAAGGCAGAGGAAACAAAAGAGGAAGAGGCAGAAGCCAAAACAGAGGTGGAAGAAACAGTCCAGCAAATGCTCAAGGAAGAGGCAGCAATCCAAATCAGCATCAAGGCCAAGGCAGCAGCCAGCAGAGTGGTCAGCAGAATGCTCAAGGACAGAGGTATGATAAGTCCAATGTCCAATGTCACTATTGTAAAAATATGGTCATTATGCTAATGAATGTAGAAAGAAGCAGCATGATATGGGAAGTAGAACTAGTGCAAATTTCACTAGAGAAAATATCAGCCAAGATAATTTGTTTTTGGCTTGTAATATGGCTGAAGAAAAGAATGAGGATCTATGGTTTCTAGACTCCGGTTGCAGTAACCATATGACAGGAAACTTAGCAATGTTTTCTATGTTAGATGAGAGTGTGAACTCACAAGTCACACTAGGGACTGATAGTAAAGTGTCTGTTATGGGAAAAGGGAATGTAAATGTTCTGACAAGGAAAGGTGCAAAGAAATCCATAGCAGATGTCTATTATGTTCCAGGAATGAAGTGTAACCTCTTAAGTATTGGACAGCTTGTTCAAAAGGGGTACAATGTGTTTTTTGAGGATGATGTTTGTACCATTATGGACAAACCTCCCAGCAAACAATGTATTGCTGAAGTAAAAATGACAAGGAACAGGATGTTCCCTCTTAGAATGAGAGCAGATCTGAAAAATGAAGAAACGATAGCAGCAGTGGCAAAAGAGGCTATCCAAAGCGAACCAAAAGATGAAAATTGGTTGTGGCACTTGAGATTTGGACATCTCAACTTTGGAGGTCTTAATTTGTTGAACAGAAAAGGAATGGTAAAAGGTTTACCATTGATAGAGAAGCCGGACAGCCTTTGTGAAGGTTGTATTCTTGGGAAACAACACAGAGAAAGTTTTCCTTCCGGGAAAAGCATAAGGGCAAAGGCACCCTTAGAGATTGTCCACTCAGATTTGTGTGGACCGATGCAAACTCCATCGCTTGCTAGCAACCACTACATGTTAACATTCATAGATGATTTTACAAGAAAAACTTGGGTTTACTTTTTGAAAAATAAAAGTGAAGTGTTTGAAAAATTCTACAATTTCAAAGCACTTGTGGAAAACCAAAGTGGGCTGCACATCAAATTTCTAAGGACTGATAGAGGAGGTGAGTATATCTCTAAAGATTTTCTATGGTTTTGTAGAGAAAATGGTATTCAAAATCAGTTTACAACTAGATATACTCCGCAGCAAAATGGAGTAGCCGAAAGGAAGAATAGAACCATAATGGACATGGTGAGGAGTATGTTAAAGGCAAAGCATTTGCCTAATGATTATTGGGCTGAAGCTGTACATTGTGCAGCATACATTTTGAATAGGTGCCCTACAAAAACAGTGATGAACAAAGTGCCGGAAGAGGCATGGAGTGGCACAAAGCAAGGTGTCACACATATGAAGGTTTTTGGATGTGTGGCTTATGCACACATTCCGGATCAGCTAAGGAAGAAGTTGGACAGCAAGGGGGAGAAATGTATTTTCATTGGATACAGTGAGGAATCCAAGGCCTACAGGTTATATAACCCATCCAACAAGAAGTTTCTTGTGAGCAGAGACGTTCAGTTCATTGAAGAGGAAGCTTGGGATGGAAGCATAGAGAAAACGGTGAATGTTAAACACTGTTTATCTCATGATGAGAATGATGATGAGGTGGCTGAAATACATCCCCAAACAGCAACATCAACACCGCAAAGTACACCCTTGAGGAGAAATGAAAGTGCTTCTCCAAGCACACCACAAGGAGAAATTCAATTAACCTTCAAGCGAGCATTTGCAACACATCTAGTGAAAGAGGTAAGAAGTTCAGAAATTTAAATGACATTTATGCACAAGAGGCAGCGAATGAAGGTATCAATTCTTTGTTTGCTTTATATTGTCATGTTGAAGACCCTATCCACTTTGAAGAAGCTATTAAGGAAAAGAAATGGATAGAAGCTATGGATGAAGAGATTAATGCCATAGAAAGAAACAAGACATGGGATTTGGTTGAACTCCCAAAAGGTAAAGATGTCATTGGAGTTAAATGGGTCTACAAGACCAAGAGTAATGCTGAAGGAAAAATAGAGAGACACAAGGCAAGGCTTGTTGTCAAAGGGTATAAGCAGAAGCATGGGATAGATTGTGAGGAAACTTTTGCACCGGTTGCTAGAATGGAAACCGTGAGAGCAGTGCTGTCCATAGCAACACAAAACAAGTGGAAAGTTTACCAAATGGACGTGAAGTCAGCATTCCTAAATGGAGTGTTAATGGAAGAGGTTTACATTGAACAACCTCTAGGCTATGAGAAGAAAGGCCAAGAGCACAAAGTGTGTAAGTTGAAGAAAGCTCTTTATGGGCTGAAGCAAGCGCCAAGAGCATGGTACAGTAGGATAGATTCCTATCTACTGGAAAATGGATTTGAAAAGTGTGAGAGAGAACCCACCCTCTACATCAAAGAAAAAGATGGAAAAATGTTGATTGTAGTTTTATATGTTGATGATGTTATTTTCACAGGTAATGATGATTATCTTATTGAAAATTTTAAAACAATCATGAAAGAAGAATTTGAAATGACTGACATGGGTTTGTTGAAATACTTCTTAGGAATAGAAGTAGAACAAGATGAAAATAGGATTTTTATCTCACAGGAAAAATATGTTAATGAAGTGCTTGAAAGATTTAATATGCAGGAGAGCAAAGCAGCGATCACTCCCACAATGATGGGATTAAAACTCAGCAGAGAGAACAACAGCAAGGATTTTGATCCTAGCTTGTATAAGAGCATAGTTGGCAGCCTCATGTATTTGACTGCAACTAGGCCCGACATAATGCATGATGTTAGCTTAATTTCCAGATTTATGGAGAAGCCAAAGGATGCACATTGGCAGGCAGCAAAGAGAATTTTGAGGTATGTTAAAGGTACAAAAAGATTTGGTATTTTATATACTACTTCAGAAAATTCAGATTTAGTTGGATATACTGACAGTGATTGGGCTGGAAGTGTAGATGATCGGAAAAGCACTTCCGGTTATGTTTTTCACATGGGTTCAGGGGCAATTTCATGGGCTTCTAAAAAACAACCCATTGTAGCATTGTCTACAGCAGAGGCAGAATATGTGGCAGCCACAGCAGCAGCTTGTCAAGCAATTTGGATGAGGAGGATGTTAAGAAGTTTGTGCCAAGAGCAGGTAAAAGGAACAGTGATTTATTGTGACAATAACTCAGCTATTGCATTATCCAAGAATTCTGTGTTTCACAAGAGAACGAAACACATTGACACAAAGTTTCATTACATCAGAGAATTAGTAAACAATGGTGAAATTGTTTTGGAACACTGCAGAACTCAGGAGCAGTTTGCAGACATTCTGACCAAGCCATTGGGGCAGAAAAGTTTTGAGTTTTTGAGGAAATGTCTGGGTATGACTGATAACCCAGCAGCTGAAAGTAAAGGGGAGTGTTGAAATTACTTACAGCCGCTCAAAGTACTGAAGCCGCCTTCCAATTTTATCTGCAGAAGCTTGTACGTGGGCCGCTTACCAAAACCATTGAGTAGTCAACCTCCGGATCTGAATTTTATTAAGCCAGATTGAAAGAAAATCCCGCATCACACTTTTCTCTGTACAAGTCGCTGAAAATCGGACCCGGGGAAAATCTTAGGGCGGATTTAATAAAAATCCCGCATCACAAATTGGTGACATCAGCAGCAACTTTTTGGCACCCGGGATTTTTATGTATTTTGGTTTAATTTTCTGTTTTGACGTCCGGTTCAAACACAAAGTCAAAGTTTGTTATAATGTTTGTTTTAAAAAAAAGAGTCGTGCGAACAGTCCACAAATATATATGTATTACATACATATTATTTGCACATTTTCAAAAGGAGGCCGTGGGCCATAGTGAATTTTGATTTTAGTTTTTATTATTTTATTTTAGTTTTAAAATAGTTTTTTTATATATTGAAAAAAAGGTGCTGAGGCATATAGAGTTAAAAAGGGCCCGTGAGAAAATATGCATTGTAAGTTTTAAAATCTTTTTACACAGTAGAAGTAAAAAAGATGTTGTAAGTTTTTTTTCACATAGCAGTGAAAAGAGATACAGCACAGCAGTGCTGAGTTTAGTTTGTGAGTTTATTTTTACACACAGCAGTGTAAAAATTTGACGTGCACAGCAGTGTAACAGATTTTTTGAAGTGCACAGCAGTGCTTTCATTTTTGAAGAGACAGAGTATTTTTCCAGAGTTGTTTTGCACTGTGTTTTGAAGCAGTCAAAGTTTTTTTTTGTATTCCCTCAAGCAGAGGTGATTTTGTAACCAAGTTTTTGAAGTTTAATGAAATAGTTTCTACAGTGAAAACTCTGTCTCTAGTGAAGAATTTTTTTATATTTTCTCTGTGTTCAAGAGGGAGAATTTATTCTCCATTGTTGTTCTGGAATTTCAAATATTCCAACATGCTACAGCAAATTTTCATGATGATAACAAGCTTGGGGAGGGAGGATTTGGCTCTGTATACAAGGTAACATACGCTCATTAGAAAGTTTCTACTTGTTTATGTAAAAATTTCTTGAATTATACTAGTCAGCGGGCTGCTCTCATGTATTTTGACGGAGAGAAAAAACTTGACTAGAAACTACTTTGCACACTCCAAATAAATTATTTGTCTGAGTGTACCAGGGAACTACTCCAGACGGAAGACAAATAGCTGTGAAGAAGTTGTCCTTAAAATCTACTCAAGGAAGGAAAGAATTTTTGAATGAAGTTCAGCTTGTCGCCGGAATTCAGCATCGAAATCTTGTGAATCTACTCGGCTGTTGCGCAAAGGGATCAGAAAAGTTGCTGGTTTATGAGTACGTAGCAAATAAGAGCCTCGATAGATTCCTATTTGGTAAGCCAATTCAAATTTTTTTTTTCACTATTATAAAAAATAAATAAATTATTGTATATGTTTATCATCGAGACATCCGCAAAAATGATTTCCTAGGCTATATGCGTTATTAATGCGATGGGCAAATACGGCTTACTTTTAGATTTAAATGAATCGAATTTAAATGTAATGGTGGTAGTATATGCTCAACCACATTTAATAAGGTATATGTTTCATCTGGGTATAATTATTGTGAGGCATATACGGCTCACAATTACATTTAAATGAATTTTTATTTTTTTGTTGCAGCTATTTGTTTGTATTATAAGGTTTGTTAGCCTTTGGGGAATTGTTAGATTGAATGTAATTTGTTTGTATTGTAAGGTTCGTTAGCCTTTAGGGAATTGTTAGATTGAATGGAAGAAGTAGAATAAGTGAATTTTGCTTGGTTGGAAATCCTCTTGATATTGGGTTTTCAGATATAATACATGGGGAGCATAAATCTCAGACATCTTAAATTAATATAAGATACTCGTTTCTATTAAAAAAAAAACAGTACATGCTCAACCACATTTAATAAGATATAATTCAGGAAATAAGCCTGGCATACATTTCTCTGGAAAGTATATATATATATATATATATATATATAAAATTTTGGGTGTTGAATGGGTGTGGCATGCATGAATACAGATCCAAACAAACGGGCAGACCTTGATTGGCAGAAGCGTTACAACATTATAGTTGGAGTAGCTCGTGGGCTTCTCTATCTTCACCAGGATTCTCAACTGCGAATTGTCCATCGAGATATCAAAGCAAGTAATATTTTGTTGGACGAGAACTTGAATCCTAAGATAGCAGATTTCGGCTTAGCCAAACTGTTTTCTGAAGATGAGACCCATGTCAGCACAAGAGCAGCTGGAACTCTGTAAGATTTTCGCATCTCTAGATTGAGATTATTTTTTTATTTTTTGGGAATATCTGAAATCGAGTTAAAAAAAAATTAACACTCTCCTAATCTTCAGAGAAACATTTCCAATTGACATTAAAATGCCCCTCTGACACACATGCATTTGAGTTTCCACTGCTTTTTAAGAAAGGAATGGACACCTTTGTAATTGTACCTTAAATGCATTCTTGTAATCGATCTAACTGCTGCAGTCTGTCAGATTTTAATATATTTTTGAAATTTGTAAAGGTAATAAAATCGTTATCTTTATTCAAGATAGTTTTATCTTATTATCTAACTCAAACAATTTAGTTTCCACGTTTCCAAATCTTATTATCTAGCTCAAACAGTTTAGTTTCCAAGTTTCCAAATAGCTTTTCTTAAACTTCCCTTGTACACTCTTTGCCATTGTAATTTGAATGTGCAGTGGGTATATGGCACCAGAGTACGCTATGTGGGGACAACTATCTGTAAAAGTTGATGTCTATAGCTTTGGCGTTGTTCTTCTTGAAATTGTGACCGGAAGAAAGAATACGGACTTTAATTTGCCATCTGAAATGGAGATTCTACTCGGATGGGTGAGATATTGTGACATTGTTTTCTGCGTAAAAAAAAAATGCAACAGTAAACATTATTTATCCATTAGTGGTATATTAAAAGCAAAAAAGTTATTTATAAATAGATTGATTTTCCCTTTCAAGATAAACCTATTATTTTGGTATATTAATAATTTATTGAGAAATATCTTAATAATAAATTAAAATAGTATAGAATATTTCATCAAATTATTTATTTAAAGACAAATTCTATTTTATGATGATCAATATATTACTAAAACTTTTAGTATAATGAAATATCATACCTAAGATAAGTAGGAGGCATTCATTCTTTCAAGGTAGGTGTTTATCAACTTCTAGTTCTTTGCAACAAATGTTTACTCAAGATGCCCCTTATCAACAAAGTTGGTTTTTTGATGCAACTAGGGACTTTTTTCTTGTAGACATTATTAGTTAGTAAAATTATATATAAAAGAACAACCATCACTTGAAATACATGGGTATCTAATTGTTTTATTTTAGCTACTTATACAATAGAATGTGGTATATGGTTCATTCAACTTCTTGATGAACTCCCCTTAAATGTGCAATCGATTCCATCGAACTTCCAAGAGCTAACTAGTGTAATGAATGCTCCCACTCTATGTTGGCACTTGTCCCTCGAGTCTTAGTTCATTCTAACATACAAAAGAATGTGTATATAGTTCTTTGTCCCATAACATCACCATGAGTCCACAAGCAATATATGGTCCACTCATAAAACATTCAATAAACACATAACCCATTTCTACAAGAGTTAAGAAAGTTCCTATTGAGGTGAGTGAACTCCCCCTTCAGGGAAATAAGATAGGTGGTCATTTTAGGGACTCGACTTGACTATGCCATATGGATATGCATTAGATAACTTCATGCTCAAGCGACACAGAATGATTAGTTCCACTTATGTGCCTAAGCACAGAGATAAACATACAAATGTTCTAGTTAAGTTGCACTCACCTATTCACCATAATGACCACACCTCTCAACTTGGATGCATTACCACTGGGGTCATTTAAATGTTTTCTTAAGCACACCATTGCAGATTCATCAATTCAACTTAGATCACACCAAATAAGTTATCATCTCAAATACACTAAGCTATCCATCTCAATGTGAACACATCATGTACATTATCAACTCAAACACACTAAATAATCTGCTTACAAGTGACTATCATAATCAATAGATCTTTTAACACTACCTTGCCGACAGTCAAACATGTTGTGATTGAAATCACTTTGAAGGGACATGAATACTTGCATCCACTTCATTGATCATTCAAACTTTGAATCAACATCTCAAGAATGACATACATTTTGCTAACATTCCAAGAGCTCCACGGGAGAAATATTTCTTCTAAAACGATAACCAGGTAGTGGATATCTCATATTGTCTTTGAGTATGATAAGTACACTACGTCCATGTACCTGATATGGAACTTCTTCACTGGTGTTAGTGTCTGTCAGTCCTATCTGTCATCAGTGATCAAATTATGTTTTATCATATGGTTGATAGGGTCATAGGGAAATTTTTTAAAGTTTCAATGGGTTTTCAAATAAAAATTTGATCATTGGTTAGTCTACCTAGGTCAGTGCTACTCCTTTCATCATTAATGGTCAATAAAAATCATCATGGTTAGGTCATTGTCCTTTGAAGGAGTGTCTTGGTTAGTATGGTCATCATTTAGCTCATCATACCATGTAGGGTCATCATTAGGTCACATTGTCAAAAAATCATGAAAACAGGCCATGACATCATCAAATTCAACATTAAAAGGAGTAGTAATAGGGACAAGTGTTCAATAAAGGTTACTAAAGTGCATATTGATCTTTATCATGATGTAATATGTATATTGAAGTTTCAAAGCTGCAGTACCCAAGCAGTTAAGTCAATTGATGAAAAGACAAAGTGGGGCCACATCCCCACCAAGGAGAAAAATTGATTTCCAGCCTATAAGAAGACCAACAAAGCTCATTTTTCTCTTGTTCTCTCGCAAAAAATATCTCCACCATTGAATTGCCTCTCATCTCACAGAGAAGTTAAATTTCACCTTCAAAATCTCAATCTCCTTACTGCGCTGTGCATTTCACTCGATGCACTGCGCTTTTCTCAAGACTGTTGTGTTTTTCCTCAAGAAGGGAAATTTCTTCTTTTCAATGGTTGCTTCATCAAATACAGGTTTTAGTTCATCAATTAAAAGTAAGTGGGTCATTATACACCTCACTTCCTTTTCATTTCATGCTTGAAATCTCAAGAATCCCCTCTCCTAGGGTTTGTTGTGTTTTTGTTCAAGTAAGACTCTTTAGTTCATTTAGTTGAGAAAAACCCTCAAATCGATGCTCACTTACCCTCCCCCACCTTCCATATACCTCCCTTGACACTTCCACTCATCCCTTTCCCTCATTTTCATCATTTTCTCAAAAACCCTAGCCTACACTACACTTTTTTAGGCTAGGACTGTCTTTTTCATTTTTTCACCCCTTCCCCTCACTCATTTCCTAAAATTCCACCTCCCTACACTCCCTAACATCTATCCCTAACCCCCTAAAATTTCCCAAAAATTTAGAGACCCTCAAATTCCTTCACCCCCCTCCATTCCTCAAACTGCCCAAAATCCCCTGTTTTTCCTACACTAAACCCTAATTTGCCTTCCTAGTGAGCTAGGATTTACCATGGATTAAGAAACTATAGAGAAAAGGACGCATAAGAGAGGTCAGATCATCTGGTATGAACCTACTACAACACAGGATATCATAGCTCCATCATTTCTCAAGAAAGCATTCCAAGATGCAGGTTGCCTTGCCTTTTACCAAAAGATTGAAGGACTTGGTTTCAGTGATAAACTTACAAGCACTTTTGCCACTAGTTGAGGAGGGACAAGGTGAAAATTGCAGGGGTAGTGTTTACTCTTCTAGTAGAGGCCATTTCCATAGCTACAGGGATCCCAAACAATTGAGAGCTTTGGTTCAAGAGAAGAGACCTAGGCATTGAAAACTACAAGATGTTTGTGAAGCCTCCATACAAAGCTGCTCCAAAACACTTTTTTCCATTCAAACACTTGCTTGAAAAGTATGCGCCTCTCATGAAGATGATCACGAAATATTTCACATGTGAGGGTAGGTTCTCTAGGTTATATGAGTACCATGTGAGATTACTGATGCATTTCGCCGGTGTTAAAGCTCTCAACCTACCTCATTACCTTTACAAAAGCAAGGTCAAAATGACATAGAAGGTACATAGAAAATGAGAAGATCATCATGCTATCTTGTTCCATCATGGCTTGGTGAAAATCCTTTTTTGTCATCAGCTTGCACAGGTAAATTTGTCTTGGGATGGTTTCATGCATTCAACTTCACTTTTGCCTACCCCAACTTAATTAAGCAGTCACTCTACACCATTGGCTTCACCAAGAAAAAAAGAGGTGGGTTCCACAACAAGGAGACCAAGAATAAGAGGTCTCAAGAGTGCACTAGAGCAACAAACTGAACCATCTCCACCATTAGGTCAAGAGGACTTTGATGACCTAATTGCAGGTGAAATCGAGCAAGATAAGGAATTTTGGTTTGACAAAGTCAATTGCCACTTGGAGAATCTTCTTAAGAGGGCTAAGAGGAACAACAAGCTTCATAGGCACATGGCCATACATTATTGCATAAGGAATAAGATCTCTCAAATAAGAATCAATCAATTGAAGAAGAAATTGAAACAAACCCTAATGAGGAAAAAGAAGAAGGACAAACTTGATTTGTTGGCTAAGGCCTCCCTAATTTCTTGACACATCATCTCCTAGCTTCATGGGGCAAGTTTGGACAAATTTTGAGAAAATTTTGCAAAATTTTGAAATTTTTGTGTTTTTTGGCCTAAACAGGAAAACTAGTTTGGCCAAAAGCACAATGCCTTGGTGTTGCACTTTTCCATCATTTGTCCAAATGAGAGAAAATCTACATCAATGGATAGATAATCACCTGCAAATCACATCTATCCACTTTTTGTGCCATGTCAGCAAACAGATTGGGAGAAAACTGCAAAAAAGAGGCTAAAAAGTCACTTTCTGCCACCTTTTTGACCCAGGGGCTGCGCTTTTGGAGAGACCATGGGAGAATGAATTTTTCTCAGTCTTGGAGAGGCCATTTTTCTTGCTTAAGGAGTCTATTGACAACTAGATATCCTAATACTTCCAATGGTGCCTTCAGATCAGGATTTGGAGCTAAGGAAGGCAGTCAAAAGTGTCCTGCAATATGGCGATGCGCTCTTCCCTGGTGGCACTGCGCTTTTCCCTGTTGGTGCTGCGATTTTCTTTGTTGGTCAGTTTTTCGAGTTTCTTGCGTCATATTTGGTTTTTCATGATGTAATTCATCTTATTTTGAGTTGATCTGAGGTAGATGAATGTAAATAGGCTTGTTAATGTCATTTTGATGTAATTTTGAGGAGCATTTATGATGGGTAGGTTAGTCAAAGGCTAAAATGAGAGTTTGTTTTAACATCCCAAGTCTTAGGTTTTGTTGGAGAAATTTGTGTAAACTGATCCTATATTGAGGGATTCGACCCCTAAGAGAGGGGAAAATGATTTTGGTCTATTTGTATCTAGTTTTCATTCAGAATCAAGGTTGGACATTAGGGATTAGAAGGCTTGGAGTCTTGTATACAGTTGACATTTGTAGAAATACAAGTTCAGTTGCAACTATTATATAGGGATTCATGTGGTGTGATTTTGTGGCAGTGTTTTTCTACTGTAATTCACTTTTATGAATGATTGATTCATCTTCTTTCCATATCTATGCTTTTCAGTGATTTTCCTAATATGTTAAATACAATTATTTATGATTATGCTCTGTTTTGGTAGGAATTTCATGTTTATGTTGTTCATCTTCTGATAAATGAACTCATGCTTGTCATGCTCATTTTGATACTTTTGTTTTCCACCCTACACTACAATTGACAACTTTAAAGTGCCATTGAACATACCTTCCATGCCCCTTTGTATCCCTGCAACTGTAATCTTTTGGATACGACCTAGTTTCCTCGGCCTCTCCTCCTGATCAGCAAAAACCATAAATTATGAAAACCCTAGAGCTCAGACCTAGCCTAATATCTTTACCCTTCTTTAGTCATCTTTTGGCTGCAAGTTCACAGAAAGAGCCCTCTCTGATTTGGTAGGGCTAGCTACCAAATCCCAAGTGGTTTGAGGTTAACTTTTTCGATTTCCATTCTCAGCCTTGGGTCATTGTGGAGGATAAAATCTGGTACTCAAGAGATGCAACTATTAACTTCTTGTTTGTGGGACTCACATGCCATTTTGGATAAGACCCATAAGAAATGGGTTCTCAGTCAATATCAACTATGGTTTTTTCGTGGGCGCATATGTTACAAACTCACATAGCCACCATGACTCAACAGATATTTTAAGCTCCTCTAACAATCAGACACATAAATTTCCCCACTCGATGCATGGGTAACTCATACATAGGATCAACTCTTCTTAGGCAATATATGGACACATTAGGGCAAAGATATGTTGTGCTTTTGTCATGAAAATTGCATAAGCATGCCTAGCCTAAACTTTATTGACCAGGCAATGCTTGACAAGTCTTCTAACATGAGTTGTGACCATCCCAACTTGGTCAGTGCTTCCTCTACTTGCAACTTCAGAGATCCCACACTCAATAGCATTAAATAGGGGATTGGTTTCACCCATGTCATAACAACACTTACACAACACGAAAGCATGATTTATTTCAAGTTATAGTTTTTAGTTGTAATTATCAAATATAAATGATTTCATTATATCTATTAAATTTTCAAAATATTTCAAAATCTACACTCAAATTGAATTTATTTACATAATTCCTCCCCCATCATAATTTGTCATCTCAAGCTAAAAAATATATCATTAATCTCTTTAGAAATTGCTTCCACTAATTCCATTATATCAATGCCATATCTGAAAAGTCTATCGAAATCAAATTTCTTTAATTTCATCACACATATTAACAACCTCACATATTAACAACCTCAGTATCAACCTGCCAATGATCTCACACCTCCATGGGATTCGACGAGGCAAGCTGAAATCCATGCTCTTCATTTGGCACATGTCCAATAGCTGGAGAGAATCTCCGAATTTGCAATTAGATTTAACAATATTAAATTTTGAAAGAAAACTATTGTTTAATTTTTTTTTTACCTAGGAATTAAGGATACATTCAAATATCTAAATAAGTATTGCTCGTTATAAGAATTACTCAATCTAACGTTCACTGTATTTTCCCCTCAGCAATAGTGTATCTATATTATTTAGGATTTTGGACCATATTATTTAGTTCATCAATAAACCATTTAGTTGAAGTATGAGATTATGTGTTTGGCTCATCTATTTTGGCATGAATTCATGTATTGACTTTTATACTAATTTTCCATAAAACAAAGATTATGAATCTTTGCATCATCATGCATAAATTTTATGAAATGCAGGTGTGGAATTCTTACAGCCAAGGAAATAGCGTGCAAATTATTGATCCAACTATCATTGAAACATGTAATGAAGAGCAAGCCATAAGATGCATTCAAGTTGGCCTTTTGTGTACACAAGCTGATCCGTCACTTCGTCCAGTAATGGCTACAGTTATTTCGATGCTTTCAAATGCTTCTGTGACGTTGCCCGATCCCACAAGGCCGGCTTATGTGTCGGCGCCCACTTCTTCCTCTCTATCATCTTCTCATATTCCTTTGGCTCTTCCATCTAACGCGACTACTTCTATTACTATATTGACACCAAGGTAATGCAAATTTTGCAAATCTAGACATCTTGGCTTTCAGATATAAATAATGAAACAGAGAAAGAGTTTTTGGATATAAATAATGAAACAGAGATGGAGGTCACTTTTCTCTTTCTCCTTAGGAGAGCTATTGTAGTGTCAAGTCTAATTATTATATTTAGTATAGAGTAGATTTTATGATTTTTCCTGGTATATTATTTTTTATTTTTTTTATTAATTTGTTAGGATATGTTAACAAATTTGAGTGGTGAAATTTGCTTCTTTATTATTATTTTTTTATAATATTGAATAAAAAAATGCATTTTAAATAACAAAAATTTTACAAAATTTACTAAAAATTATACCACCCAATTAACTTAAAAAAAATTAAAGCTGTTAAGGTAACCATTTATTATTATAACTGAGATATTTATTTCTTTATTTATTCAAAAAGCTGTTAATATCTTTTTACAGAAGTAAAAATTATTATTATTATTATTATTATTATAAGCAGAAGTTTGTTGATTTATTTGTTTTATGCATTATTTTAGTATTTCATTTGTTATAGATTTTTTTGTTTGTTTGTTTGTCAAGTTGTCTGAATTCTCTATAGATAGCACATCACTAAGTGACTTAACAGTGGACCCCATTATTGACTATTATACCTTCCATAGGCCATTTGTTCATATATTATAATAATTATTATCAACATTATTTTTGTAAATAAAATAGTTTTTATAATAACATTATATTAAAATTAAGTATAATACTTGAAATATTAGGGAATATAATATTTTTAATTCCTTTCTTGAGAAAGTGGAGGATGAAAGACATTTTCTCTTGGAATGTTCTTTTACGAAAGTCCAAAACATTGTAGACATAATAAGTTTCATTTTTAAAGGAAGTAAGAATGTTATTGATTTTTATAGATTGTAAATTCTTAAAACTAACAATGATAAGACATATTTTATGGTCACCAAATATAAGAACACTAATTACCTTATTTTTCTATGTTTTTTAATTTTTAGAGTAAGTAGTGGATATATAGATTGTTTATAAAATAAAAAAATGAACAATATTCATACAATGTTTAGATATTTAAAGTGAAGTGCTCACAAATTTACTTTGGAAACTCTCAACCTAGAAAGATTTGGTTGACGTTTCAAACCAACTAATGTGTTTCATCCTCAGGTTGTTGAACACATTGTTGTCATTGTCAAAGGGCTTATATATATATAAAGTGCTCAGAAATTTACCTTGGAAACTCTCAATGGAGAAAATAAGAAAATATTTAGAGTTGCACATTTCTCTCATTGTATTAACTTCATCACTTACAATACACTATATAAGATGTTGAACACATTATCAAAAAGTAAATTAGTGGTTTCAAATTCATAGTTTGAAAAGTCCATTGTATTTTCCCATAGTATTTGGAAAAATGAAATAGCAATGAGAATTAATTATTTAATCAATAAATTATCTTTATTTCTTGAATAAACATGTATTTTCATGGAGGGGTATGATAATATATAAAAGGAGAAAGCATTGAAATTAAAATGTATGTAAGAAAAAATGTTATTTGTGGAGTGAATGATTTGTCTTGCCATTTTCATTATAATTTTTTTTTAGGATGTTTCAAATGATGAAATTTTGAACATATAGAGGAGAGATCAAGGGGAATATACGGTTGAAATTATAGATATTGGTTCACTATATTTTATGATATATAAGTTATAAAATTTAGGGTTTGTTATTATCATTGGAGTACGCTTCGAACTAGCTTCATGTTTTTTGTTGTAATTTATTTCTTAGTACATTTCAAACTATGGAATGTTGAGGAAACAAGGGCCATGTCTCTGGCTACATGTGGTCACAATTTTGAGACATTGGTTTTTAATATTCTTTTAGATATACCTTTCGTAAAATAGGGTTTTAGAATGCTCTTGAAATCACTTTCAAATAGGTCAGTTTGACATTTTTTATAACTTATTTTCTATGATATTTCAAACAATGAAATTTTGAGGAGATGGGTCAAGTCTCACTAGCACAACCAGTTGAGATGGGCCTCATTTGCAAGGTGACCTAGGGTCAAACCTCACGGGAGGTGGTTCCGTTCTCATGAAGGAACTCTGAAAGGGTTCATTTGCTTGGAATATATCCATCTTTGCAATACCTTTACTTAGAAATACCTATGCTCCCCATGGCATAATTGTGTTGCCCTAAGCAATAGGGGGAGGAGACATGTTAAAAAATCCACTCAACTTAGGGCTGGTGTGGCCTAGGTCAGGTACAATCCCTGGGAGACTTTGACAGATTAGATGCACTCGAGTCACGATTTCTCAAGCCATAAGTCAAGACTAGAGGATCACAAACAACGTGACAAACAAACAAAAAATATTGAGGAGATGGAGTTGAGATCTCTTGGTACATGTGGTCAAAAATTTAAACGTTAGTTCGCTATAGTTTTAGATATATCTTCTGCGTAAGTTGAGGTTTTCAATGGACCTAAAATCATTTTCAAAGAGGTTAGGCTGACATTTATTTTATGATTTTTTTTTTAGGAGTTTTCAAACTATGAAATTAATAGAGATTTGAGAATACATCCAAAAGTACCTAAGCAAAAAATTTCAGACTCTGGTTTGCTATACATTTGGATATATGCCTTATGGAAGTTAAGGATTCTAAATGCTCCTAAAACGAATTTCAAACAACTTAACTTGATATTTTTACTATAAATTTTTTTCTAGGACTAAGACTATGAGATTTTTAGAGATTTGAGGAGACATATAGAAGTACCTCAGGTAAAATATTTAAAATAAGATTTGAAAAATTGGATAGGTGGCATGTTGTATAGTTTAATTCTTGCGAAGAATCCAAAAAAAAAATGCTATCGGAAATTTATTATAGATTTCATTTGGAGATTCAATTTTTTGTCAGACCTAGTGAAGGCATAAGTAGTGAGTAGGCCTAGTAAAGGAATAAGCACTACACGGAAAAGACCCTCTAGTGGAGGTTATAAAGGAGGTTTTTAGTTTTATGAAATTGGAAAAATTTTTCAAAAATTTTTTTGCAATAACATTTGTTTTTGGTAATCAAGGTTTTGACGGAGCTTCTAAAGGAACTTCAACACAACTAAAAAAAAATGGGCGGGCAGAGGTTTTTACATATGTTTTTCTCATCGGTGCTTGCATCATGTGTGAACACACCAGTTCGTTTTACCCTGTATGCATCGGTACTGTAAATATACCAAGCATCGGGATGGAAAACAAATTTTGGAAGCCTCGGGGCATTTAGCAAAGTCTCAATGCGTGTCACACACAAAGATGCACCGGGACAATAGAAGGTGTATGCACCAACGTCGTTAAGGGGTAAAAACGTACCAGGCCATTTAGGTGTTAAAACGCACCGGGCCGTTAAGTTTTAAAAACGCACCGATGCGTTAAAGGAAAACTATATCGGTGCATGCAATGCCTATCTACCCGTCCAGGTGGTAGTCATCGATAAAGAACACTGGGCGTTCTAATTGGTATTGGTATTTGGTGCGGTGCTCATAGGTCATATAAACACACCGGTGCAAAATATCATACAAACGCATCAGTGCATAGCAACTAACACACACCAGTGTTCATTTTATATTGTTTAGAAACATCGACATGTGACAATGCAATTGTTGTGATTTTTCAAATTCATTATTCATCAAAAGTCGACACATATCTTATAACAATATTCATATGAATTAAATTTTTATTAGTTCATTTGAATGTGATGTTTGGATGAATTTGTTATATCATATCATCATATTTTCTCTTCATTATAATATTTAATCAGTGGTGTAATATTTCACAGTAACAATGGAAAACAAAATAGAATAAATTAAATCGTATATATATATATATATATATATATATATATATATATATATATATATATATAAGACACTCTTTGTCAAATGGGACAGCTATTGGTATCCCTTTGTCTTTCAATTGTGACACTATGTCCATTACATTAAACAAAATGTCTGATTTCATAGACAAATATTTCAAAAAATACAACGCCTTGCTTTGATATCCAAACATATTGATCATCATTCTTCGTTGGAATTGATGTCATTGCTTGAGCTACTTCCATGACTTGGGTTATTTGGAGGAATCTTTTATTCATTATGTTGATTGTTTTCTTCTTCTTCAAGTTTCATTTACAAACATAAAAATAAAGTGTAATGAGCGTATATACATTGGTGAGAATAATGAAAATTGAAATATTAAATAATATACATTAATGTAAATCGAAAATAAATTTACCATAGAAAGAATTGACTTGTGAACTATACACATTCTTTCAAAACCAAATTTCATGCCATCTCTCAACAATTCATTTGTTGGGGTAGTTCCACACTTTGTTTCGTGCAAGTTTTATACCCCATAACAAATCATAGATTTAATATAAAATATTTTTTTGTTCTATTAATTATAGACGGAGCTAAGTAAAACAAGATAGATGCGTACAAATTCCATAATTAATTTATGATATGCCAACATAGACTGACAACCCATATTTAACCCAATGTCAATCAATTCTTCTGATGGTTCTTCTTTGTATGTTAGCACCTATTTGAAGACATTCAATGATGATTGTTGTAAAACAACTTAAAATATACAAAGATGAAATCTAGTTAAGTTGTTATAAGGAAGTAACAATTACTCACAAACATAGATATCAACCCTTTTCTTCCTTGTCGTCCTGTTTTATGTGCTAAAAGGGTTCCATTTTCTTTTCTTTTCTATAGGAAAATACTTGAAAATGAATATTTAATGATAAATTATTTATTTATTGTACCTAATCGAAAAATTCAATGATTACATATTAAATTTGAAGCACGTTGTTGTTGAGATGGCTCCTCATGCGATGCAATTATGACCATTTCTTTGACCATCTCCTTGTAAACCTTTTTGGACATTCCTACTGGCATATTTCTGATATCAGCTTGTTCATCCTTTGAGATTTTCATAATCTTCCTGAAAATGTGACATGAAAATAAACTATTTAATTTTTATATTGATATATGAAAACTAAATATAACAAAAGTGATATTTATAAATGATTTCTTTGTATTAATATATACATATAGTTCTAGAAAAAAATTTAAAGGACTATTACTTTGTCTGTAGAAATTTATTAATACTGATAGTATTACCGGATTCCCTTGATCTAACAAATTAATCTTATGTTAAATACATAATCCTTCCACTTAATTCTTTGCGGAAATTAAATCGCCAATTGCAAACACATGAAGAAAATCAATCGCACATAAACACAGTTGTTTAATGGGAAAGCTTAAAGCTAAAAACCCCAAATATCATATATTATGTATATCAATGGAATAATTTAACAATCTCATACAAATATTATTACATCAAGCTCTCAATACAATATAGAATCATCACACACTGTCATGCAGAAATTTGCATATCTATGCACCAATTTCTTGCCTCTTGACAGCTTGCCTCCACTGTGCAATCCCTACTGAAGAAGACCCTTGAATGAATTCGAATTGGCCTTGCCTTGACTACGCAATCCTCATTGGCATCTCCAATGTGTGTCAGATGCATTGAATGCATCACTATAGTCACAACGGATAGTCCATCTCACCCTTTCACCCTGTCTCTCCCTTTGGGTCTCCTTTGAAATGACTTGTACAATGATTAGCTGTTGTGTTTGTTCGATTCTAAGTGAATTAAATAGTTGTGAATTATTATTAATTAGTTAATAAACTCTCACTTCTAGTGTATCTTCAATTGAAATAGATAGCGGCACAAATGGGGTGTTCATCACTTGATTAAACTAAAGAACAAATCTCATAACTACTCTTCCAACTATGTTACAACTTGCCACTATCAGTTGTAACTAAGTCCTCCATCCATGAGCCACCAATAACCCTATGAATTGCGTAATTCCTTCAGCCCACCAATTTTCCAAATTTGTTCACTGAAATAAAGTGCTCCAAGAGAATAAGTTGATATTTGTTGTTGGATTATTATTAAAGACAGTAAACATGCATCTAAATTTAGATTAGCGATCTAAATATGAATTTAGCCCAATCTTCTAAAGCGAATCTCATCTCAACACTTGGCTTAGTGTTTGTCTACAAACCAACGTCTGCGACTTATAGAATATGCTCACCTATACAAAAATAATGGAGACACCACAAAAATAGCACAGCAGGCACTTGATAAGGGTGCTTAATTTTCACTAAGCTCATCATCTTGTTGAATCTCAACACTCCCCCTCAACGAAGATAGGGATCATCCTTCACCCAGGTCCTCTGTGGTGTTCGAATTTGTATCCTGTGAGCGCCTTTGTCGAATATACATACGGTCTTCCATAGAATGTCACGAGAAACAACATGATCTTTCTTGCACACATTCTTTGAAATGTCGATGATACGGGATGTCTATGTGTGCCCGATCTGTCATGGGCTTGTGATTAGTGAGATGCCAATGCAACTCTAATTATCACAATGTATCACTGTAGGATCTAAATGAGAACCAAACAAACCGACCAGGATCTTCCTCATCCAGATAGCCTCACATGCAGCTTGAATTGTTGCCATGTATTCTGCTTCCATTGAACTGAGTGCCATGGATCTTTGTTTCCTGCTGTACCAAGAAACTACTGTAGATCCAATACTGAAAACCCCTCCTGATGTGCTCTTTCTGTTTTTTGGGTTGCCTTCCAAATCTGCATCCGTGAAGCCATGCAACTTCACCTCATCTGTTTGTCTGTACCATAAGCCATACTCAGAAGTTCCCCTGAGATACCTCAGGACATGCTTGCTTGCCTTCCAAAAGAGCTTGGTAGGCTTAACCATCGCTTGAATAAGCTGGTTCACCGCATAACATATGTCTGGTCTCGTATTAAATAAATATATAAGAGAACCCACCAATTGTCGATAAACAGTGGCATCCACTACCTTTGCTGATGTAGCATCCTCTTTCCTCCAATTTCTTGGAAGAGGAGTATCTATAGGCTTGTAGTCCTCCATGTGAAACTTACCAAATATCTCCCAAGCATACTTTCCTTGAGACACAAATAGTTCACCTTCTCGCTGCCATATTTCCAATCCAAGGAAATAATGGAGGCCCAAATACTTCATCTCAAACTCCTTTGCAAGATCTTCCTTGCATGAGTGTATCAACTGCTCATCACTCGTTAGTATTAAATCATCAACATAAATAACAATGATTAAAATCTTATCCTCCACCACAATTTGGTATAGGTTTGCATCCGCCTCACTCTTGGCGAAGCCAAGTCTGGTGAAATAGCTGTCGATCCGAGTGTACCAAGCACGTGGTGCTTGCTTTAGCCCATACAATGCTCTTTTGAGTTTGCACACATGCGACTTGCTGCTGAAGATCTCAAATCCTTCAGGCTACTCAATGTACACTTCTTCCTCAATGATCCCATTAAGGAACACAGTCTTCACATCCATCTGATGAATGTGCTAAGCCATATGCGTTGAGAGAGAAAGGATGGTCATTATGGAGGAATACTGTGCGACAGGTGAAAAGGTTTCTTCATAATCAATCCCCTTGATCTGTGAGAAGCCTCGGGCAACAAATCTTGCCTTATACTTCTTGATGCTCCCATCAACAGTTTTCTTTACCTTGTAGATCCATCTTTAACCTACCACTGATTTACCCACCGGCCTTGGAACAATCTCCCAAGCGCTGTTTCTAACAATGGAGTCATACTCCTCCACCATGGCATCTACTCATGTGGGCTCCTGCGCTGCTTCTTCAAAAGAAGATGGCTCTGTCATGATACACTTGCTCATAAGAGCCATGTATCTAATAAATCGGTTAGGTGACTATCTCTGTCTGCACTGTGATGTAGGGACTCCTACATTTTGTGCCACATCAAGGTTCAGTCTCTCAGCTTCTGTGGTACGCTTTCTTCCTGTTCTGATGTTTGGTTCTGCATGAGTGGAATCCTCCACTTCATGAATCTCCTCCTGTGGATGATCCACATCTAGAGGTTCATCTTTGGGAGCAAGTATCTCCTCCTCCACATGCAAGTGTATCTCCCTCTCAAGGGAAAAATTCATGGCCTTCACCTCATTGAATTTTATATACTGTCGCACCACAGTCATCCGAATTTTTGGCAAATACACATGATAATTATGGGGTGATTCTGTGTACCCCACAAATATCCCAACTTCTTCAGTTGGCTCCAGCTTCTTTCTGGTGTCCTTTGTCACATGAATGTGAACAGATGAGCCAAAAATCTTCAAATGAGAAATATCAGGCTTTTTACTAGTAAAAGCTTCTTCAGGTGTACTCATGCAAAGTACTCTATGAGGAAAATAGTTTTGCACATAAACCACAGTGTTGCATGCTCCTACCCACAAGTGCATCAGTAGGCCCTAGTCATGTAGCATAGCTCGTGCAACACCCACGATCGTTCTGTTCTTCCTCTCTGCGACCCCATTTTGCTGTGGGTTATGAGGTGCTATGAGTTCTCTTCGAATTCCTTCTTTGCTACAGAAGTCTTTGAATTCATTTGAGATATATTCACCACCATTATTGCTCCGCAGAGCCTTGACTTGCTTCCCTGACTCCTTCTCCAGAAATGTTTTAAAATCACAAAATTTTGAGAATGTTTCACTCTTCTTCTACATGAAGAAGATCCAGCATCTACGAGAATAGTAATCAACAAATATAACATAATACCTATGTTTTGCTGTTGAAGCAACCAAGAAAGGTCCACACACGTCTGTGTGAATTCTCTTCAGGATCACCGAAGCACGGTTCTCCTTCTCATGAAAGGTGGTCTTCACAAACTTACCCATAGTACATCCATTGCACTGATCTGACTGCACAAGAGTACCCTTGGGAAGTCCAGTAGAAATCTGCTGCAAAATCTTCAAGGCACCATGGTGAAGATGGCCCAATCTCATGTGCCATAATTCGCCCTCATCCCGGTTCACCACTTCTTTTGATTTTCCCATCATTGCAGCGTAGCCATCTACCTCTAGCTTGTAGAGATTCTTAACTCGAATCCCTATCTTCCTGGTTTGAGTCACAGGAAATATTTCCCCTCACTGAAAACAAGGTCATAACCTCTGTCCTCCGACATAGCAACTGAGACCAAGTTCTTCTTCAGACCTGGAACATGCATAAAATATTTCAACAGAAATGTTTTACCTGACTCCCTCTCAAAGGTAATGGTTCCAATGCCGGTTGCACTTTATCTACCATCATCATCCATCTCTATATGAATTTGGAGATCCTTCTCCTCCAAGTCACTAAACAACTCCTTCTCTCCTGTCATATGGAAGGAAGCACCACTATCAAGATAACACACTGATCCCATTGTGATTGAAACCAAGCATGTGATAAAAGAGAAATCAAGTTCAAATTGTGAGGCTAAGTCCTCTCTAGCTGCAACTCCGACAACCTTCTTGTTCTTATTTTTCTGTGGGCAGTTAGTGGCGAGATGCCCATGTTTGTGACAGTGAAAACACTTCACCTTGGACAAATCCAGCTTCTTGCCTTTAGCCTAGGATTTTGGATGGGATTTATTCCCCTTCCCTTTCCTTGCTTTAGTAGCCAAAGTGAAATTCTCTTCATCATCATTCTTCGATGAAGATCCATCCCTGGTATTCTGCCTTATCTCCTCCTGCACAAGATCCGACCAAAGTTGCTCCCAATCCGGCAGTTTCTCCCGTCCATTGACAGAGTCTTCGTAGCTGTGCCAACTCTTCGGAAGCCCAAGGAGTGCCAAGCTCACCAAGTCATCATATGCAACTGTAATTCCCACAATCCCTAGCTCATCCCTGCATTGGACAAACTTCGTGAGATATTTTGGAGTACTGTCTCCCTTCTCCATTTTGATTTTTCCGAGCTTGTCTTTTAGCGCCAACCTCGTATGGTCACTGTTGCTTTGGAAAAGATATGTCAAATCCTTCCACATTGAAAATGGAATGGATTTCCCATGAAGGCTTGACACAATATGGTCTTTCACACCTTCCAACATAATTCTTCTTGTCTTCACTACCTTCTTTTTCCATGCGTCAAGTAATACAACATCGCTAGAAGTAGGCTTAGGAAGATCGCTATCGATGAACTCCTTCAGTCTATTATCTTCAAGCACCACCTCCATACTGTCCTTCCAGGCTATGTAGTTCGAGCTACCCTCAAGGGAATACTCGACTGTCACACCAAGAAATTTCTGCAGCAAATTCGAATTGTCCACCAGCACAAAACTCAACACTGCTTCACTATTGCAATCTACAGTGATTAACACTGCTCTGATACCATGTATAAATTTATTAATAAGGATAGTATTACCAGATTCTCCTGATCTAAAAAATTAATATTATGTTAAGTACATAATCCTTCCACTTAATTCTTTGCAGAAATTAAATTTCCAATTGCAAACACATGAAGAAAATCAATCGCACATAAACACAGTTGTTTAACGAGAAAGCTTAAAGCTAAAAACCCCAAATATCATATATTATGTATATAAATGGAATCATGTAACAATATCATACAAAGCTTAGTACATCAATCTCTTAGTACAATATAGAATCGTCACACACTGTCATGCAGAAATTTGCATATCTATGCACCAATTTCTTGCCTCCTAACAACCTGCCTCCATTGTGCAATACCTGCTGAAGAAGACCCCTGAATGAATTCAAATTGGCCTTGCCTTGACTACACAATCCTCATTGGCATCTCCAATATGTGTCAGATGCATTGAATGCATCACTATAGTCACAACAAATAGTCCATCTCACCCTTTCACCTATCTCTCCACTAGGTTTCCACTGGAACTGACATGCAAGTAGTTAACTGTTGTATTTGTTCAGTTCTAAGTGAGTTATTACTTGTGAATTAATTAACTAATTAATTCACTAAACTCTCACTAGTGTATCTTCAGTTAGAACTAGATACAACTAGCACAACTGAGTTTAACTCACTTAATTGAGTTAAACTAAATAACAACTCCCATAACTACTCTTCCAACTTTGTCACTTTATTTCTAATTGAGTCCTCCATGCATGAGTCACCAACCACCCTAGGAATTGTGTAATTCCTTCAGCCCACTGATTTTCAAAATATGTATACTGAAATAAAGTGCTCCAAGAGAATAAGTTGATATTTATTGTCGGATTATTATTAAGGGCTAATAATAATTGATATGCATATATTTTTAGATTAGCGATCTATAAATAGACTTCGCCCAATCTTCTAAAAATAGAATCTCATCTATTTTTCCAACTTGATCAACCATCTACAAATAGCATCCCGCAACTTCTAGAATATGCTCACCATGTCTAAAAATATACATAAACCTAAAAATAGCCTGCGGGCCCCACTCAGTGAAGGTGCTTAATTTTCACTAAGCTCATCATCTTGTTGAATCTCAACATTTTAAATCCTTCTTTTTTGTTATTGTACGTTTTTTTTATTAAAAGTTTGACATTTCTCATTGACCAATTCTCTGGAAACTATTCCTGTAGTTTAAATAAAATTTGGTTCTTGGAGACATTGGATTGATTTTTGTATTGTAAGTGGAAATAATATCTATACATTCGTTCCACTAGATCCCTCAAAGTTTTTAAAACGTTTTAGCCCTTTCATTAACCTCTAGCACCACTCCAGATGAGCTAAGGAGTAATTAATTTTCATTTGCATGTTCTATTTTTTTTCTTTTCTTAGAACACCATTCATTTTCTTTGTAGTTGGTCCCTATAGAACATTAAACATATCTAAATTAATATATTGTTTGAAACATGTTATCTAATATTTTTAAGTATATTATTAATGAAAATTAAAAAAAAACTCATATTAGATCGATAGTATTTTTTCATTCACCTAATTTATCATTCTGCAATTTTTCCATCAAGCTTTTACGCTATTTTAGTTTTAGATGAGAAATAACCTTATCGAGTTTCGTCATCTTTTGGCTCTACGTAATACACACTAAACAATACATATTAGTTAAACTTACATATAATGCACAATAATAATTTTCGTAAAGAATTTACAAAGAACTTGTCTTTTTTGTTTTTTTGGATGTGCTATCAGTATTTTTGTTACTTGAACTCTTGTCAGCCATTTCTTTATCAATATGAAACTTGTACCATTCATTAATATATTTTATAATCGAATCACATATTTTACAGGTAAAAAAAAAAATCAAGAAAATGGTGCGAATTTCGCAACTTACGCATTGAATGCGGTTTAGTAGGTTCTTATAAACACACTGCCAATACAATAGAAACACCGTATGATGCTCTTTGTCAACAAGGAGACCCGATGCGTTATATTAATACCGAAGCACCGATTAACATAAACATAAATTAATAAAAACAGTTTTTATGAAACAATGCTTTTGTTAATACATGCCCAGTTCACTATACTAGAATCACGCACTGGTGCACTATTTTAAACAGTGAGCACCGATTAACAAAATCTGTTTTTTAAAAAATTGTGCAAGGGCTGATATAGATTGGGATCTGACTCTACAAGTGGTCCCGCAGGATAGATTTCATACGTCTATATATATAGTAATACAAACCCTATAAATCTAAAATGAAACACCCTAATTGTGAAGTCACATAAACAAGAAGAAGCAAGGGTTTAAAGTAAGAATGGATTTTTTTGTTTTTTGTTTTGTTTTGTTTTTGGTTTTTTTTTAGTTTTTTTAGTTTTTTTTGTTTTTGTTTTTGTTTTTTTCTTTTCTTTTCTGAATTTTAGTTAAATGTAAATAGGAATAGAGATTGTAGATTATTTTATTAGTAAAATACACAATAAAATTTAAAATTTTTGCTATGTGTTAGGTCCCTGTAATTTGTCAGATTGGCAAGGGCAAATGAATAGGGGTAACATCAAACCAGTCTTTGGAGTCCTAGGACCTAGTCTTCCTGCACTCAGAGGGCTCTCTCTATACTTGTGCAAATATGTAACCTGATAGCTTTAGGGTTTTTATTTTAGGCTAGTTATTAAGTTTAGGGTTTGTTTGCTTGTTTTGATTGGATCGGTAGGTTGTCAAGTAGAACAAATAGGGTAGGAGAGGTTTAGACCATTGGGCTATGGAGTCTGCAAAAAGTCTAGAAAGGCACAACAATAGGTCAAGGACACTTCAGAGGACAAGTTAACAGGGCTGAATGGATCTTCAAGGCTTAGGTGGGTGGATTGAACATTAAATTGTGAAAAGAGTAGGTGCAAAGGGCAATTAAGAATGCTTTGTCAAATACTACAACAAGAAAGGCTTTAAAGAATACTATGCATGAAGACAAAACCAAATACAGGGCATACCATATTTCTTTGACCAAACCCTAGTAAGTAAACTGAAAAAAAAACTATCCAGCAAACCCTAGAGAGTAGGGAACTCCTAACCTCTCTAGTTATCTACCTTCAGATAAGAAAACATGCAAGATAAACATATAACAGAGATCAAAGAAGAGAGAAATCTTAACTTCATTAATCAAGCTATAAAGACCTCCAAAGAAACTATTTAAGATGAGCAAAAGGGCATGGCGAATCATAGATCTATTTAGCTAAACCTAATCAGTAATACTTCGAAGTAAAGACCTCAAAAACAATGTTTAAGTGCTTCCAAAGGGCAGGGCTAACCATAAACCTCTTTGGGACTAACTTTATTGAATCATTCTTGAGATAAAAAGCATAAGTGGGTCTAGAGAGCAACTAATTCTCTAAACTGACCTAGCAAAGGAAAACATGAAAGAAAAAGAAGCAGACAGACTTAATGAGCTTAGACAACAAACCTTAAGCTAAAATTTCTGTTGAAATGCAAGGGAAAGATGAAACAATATGTAAACATAATAAGATGAAGACAAAAAAAGATAGACATCACCATTTTCCATGTTCATGAATCCTACAAAGTGCATAGCTCCATTGTCATTCAATCCAAAAAGATTACAAGGCTCCAAGGCCAAAAAGTCTTTACAACTCAGAGCCTATGCTCAGTTCAACAAGTGAAAACCAACCAAAAGCCAACAAGAAAAATGAGGCCCTCATCCAGTATTTATCATGCAAAGGAGAGTCAAAACCCTAACTAGGGTTTTGGAGGCCATTAATTTCTCACAAATATCATTTTTGTCCATTAAGACCATGCAAGGCCTAAGGAAAAATATATCTAATGAACTAAATGAAAAATATCTTCTCAACCTAAATTTGGCAAAAAATCTGACATTGAGGCCCTTAATAACTTCTAAAAATATCTCAGTGTTTTTTGTTGACTTTTTTGCAAGGACGGAACTTGGAAGTCCAAGGGCGCAACGCTTGCACACGAAAAATAGGTCAACGTGCAGCTAGGTTTTGAAGGCCTTCTCGATGTCGGATTGAGCTCCGTGATGGCTCGTTGGAAAGCTTGTTGAGTATAATTTCAAAAAATGCCCTTATTTGTTCATTTAGTGTCTATTTTCCTTCCCAAAAACCAAAACGCCCAAGGCTTCTAAGGGTGCAGCGCCAACCCTGAAAATTGGGCAGAAAGGTGAAAAATTGCATGTTTTGGGCCTTTTGGAGGACCAATATTTCTCCAAATGAGCTGAAACTTGGTGAGTGTGATGTTCTTGGCCCAGGGAACCCAAAAATGCCAAGTTTTCCTCCAATGGATTCCTGAGGAAAAATCGCAATGCTAAAGGCGCTGTGCCCTTGGCCTTTAAAAATAGTGAAAAACCAAATTTATCAAAAACTTGTCAAAATTTTCATTTACCTTGCTGATTAGGTCGGGTATGCTTGTAGGGGATAGATCAGAAAGTTTATCAAGTTCTCCTTTGGATTTAGCCTCATTTTTTATCATTCCTCATAGGCCTCTTTATCCTGTTTACTGCTTTTCTGCCTCACTGATTGATTTTATGGCTCTTGGACCTGCCAGCATCCTCACTGCTCTTTGTTTTTAATGCTCCTTGACCTTATCACTGACCTCTACCTTATCATCATCATTATCATTGCCCCTTTACTATTACTGCTTTCTTCATCTTTTCCCTTTGTATCATTTATATCTTCCATGCTGACATCACTCCCTTTCTCTCTGCTTGATTCTTCCTCAATGATTTCTGCATTGCTGTTCACCTTATTGACATCAAGCTCATCATTTTTTTCTTCATTATTGCTAGGAGCCTTACTATTTTTAACTATCATGACTGTCACCATGGCTCTATGTTTCATCACTAATTCTTGCACTATCATTATCCTCACTGCCTTCCTCCTCCCTTGTCATTTTGAGTATTTTGCCTTTAAAACCCTAACATAGATGTGAGAAATTGATATGGAGGAGGGTAATAGAATGGAAGCATTTGTAAGTGAAAATTTTAATGAATGAGAGTCATGAATGAGATAGGTGTATAGACAATTAGGGTAAATAAGCAATCTCCAAGAATGCAACCCTCTGTGTGTCACTAACTCTTCTTTGTAAGTAGATGGGGGAATGCTTAAACATAGATTTCAAGTTTCAAGCCCTAGGGCTGCTCCTTAGGGGTTTATTAATTTTAATTAAATCATCAAACAAAACTTTCCAATGAGTGCCTTTGATGGAATCTGCCCTTAACCATGCTTGAAGGACCTTTGGTGATGTCTTGGAGAAATTTTGAGTTGATTTGGAGAATTTGCAGGGCTTAGAAGCCTTACTGGCCAAATGCACAATGACTGACCTCCTTGTTGGGTTTGTCGGGCAGAACTTGGCAAGCGCGCAGTGCCTGCCCGGTGAGTTGGGGTGTCGGGTTGGGCTTGAATGTGCAAGGGCGTAGCGCGAACGTGGTATTGGGTGGCTGAACGCGCAACGGTGTGGGTTGAACGGTATGTCGGGTGGCTGAACGTGCAGTGGTGTGAGCTGAATGGCCAAACACGCAGCGCACACTTCTAGGCGTATAGTGCAGAGTATTTTTACATGGGGAAATTCTCCAAGGGCGCAGTGCCTGACTCTGAATGCGCAACGGCAGGTAGACTTGTCCAAACTCAACCAAAAACTAACATTTCTTCTCCTGGATGCCTTTGATGATTTTTGCAAGTGAGGAAAGATTTTTTGAAGTGTTTAGAAGAGTTTATATAGCCCTTAGAACTTTAATTTTAACCATGAGACCCACTTCTTTAATGTTTTTACTCTCTTTCCCTTTTACTGATATTTCTTTGATTTTTTTGCTTGTAGGTGATAAAAACACTGAAATGGTTTTTTATTTGTAGGTTGCTGGACTGGTGATATTTGTATTTCCTTTGATCATGAAAACTTGACATTTTGTTCTTATATCAACAACCTTATAATCACTGTTGTTTTTCACGTTTGAGCTCAACACCATGTTTTTTACCTTTTTGGGCCACTTCTGATCTGCAGGTGCCTTGAGAACAATGATTTCACCTTTTTCACTGATAGTTGAGGCATGATAGGCTGAGTTTGGCAATTTTTAGGATGCTTCCATATATCTTCTCAAAAAATTCTTTTACCTGCACCATGGAACTGAAACCTTATTTTTACATTTGACATGACATAACTCTCTTTGGACAAGTTTGGGATCTTTACACACAGTGACATATTCAGAATTTCTTTTGTCCTTACCTTGAAACTCAAAGTATCTTGTGCTTGGCAGGTGAATCAAAACCTTGGCTCCACCTTTCTCATTGATCCTTAGGCATGATAAAATTACTTTTGACAAACTATGGATGTTACATAGAGAAATCTCTTCAAACCTTATGTTTGCTGTCATCATGAAGTTCAAACCATGCCTTTCACCTTCTTTGTGCCATTTTTGCATCTGTCACTGTTTGGCACACTGCTGGACTTTCAAGCTCAAATAACCCTATTCTCCTTGAGACCAAACTGCTTCCCATCTTCTTGCTGCAAGATGTCTTCCTTTAGGAATATATCAGTTACTTTATCAATTTCCTTTGTTTATTGACCTCTTGACACTCATGCAGAGGTGCCAAGTACATTTACCTTTTACAAAACTTGAATTTGACAAAGTAGTCCTCTTTGGATATTTTCTAATATTTCTTGGACAACGCTGATCTTTTTTGACATTTGAGCCAACTTCTAATATAGAAAAGACAGTGCTTGAAACACCAAGGAGGACCCTACAACCTATGAAACCCTAATGACCTAGTGGGATGACTCTTTGACCTAGTCTTTGTCTAAAAATGGGCTTGAAATCCTCAAGTGTGAAAACAGAATATTGACAAAGTGATGCATTTGAAGATCCAAAATCCGATGTACTTGATTTATCTAAAGAGTCTACAGAGATAGTTTTGAGACCATCAATGCTTTGAGGAACTTGGGGATCATGGGCATGAGTTAGGCTATAGGTAAACCCTAGATATATAGTGGGGTTATGGGAAAATAAAAATAGAGTGATGAGGTCATAGGTAGGATAAAGGATGGAGATGAGTGACATAAGCCCATAAGGAGTCCTTTAGGAGTGACCGAGTGACCATGGAATGGAAAAATAGTAGAACAGTGAAAAATTTGGTATAAGGATAATGAAGGCAGTGAGATTTCTAAAACTCACAATATTTAGGAATCTTGTTTTTAGAAATCTAGAACCAATATTTAGTCATCTACAGATGGTAAAAATTATTGATGAAAAACAATGGCTCCACTTGGGGAGGGAAGATCCTTTTCAGGAGGTGTCCAGGACCTCAGAGCTCAAATATCTGAGTTTTGAAGACTAGTGCCTTTTCACTTTGCAGATCTCTCTTCTTCATCTCTAATGTTTTCTTGAAGCTATGATCTCAAAATCAGAAAGACATGTTTGCTTCAACATCATTTCTACCTACCCATCATACCTTGCCTAACATTTTTCTTCTTCTTTTGGGTGCACTTGGACTGGCAAACCCTTGACATTTTTTCTCTTTAAAGCACAAAAACTATCTACTTGTACCCTTATCACTCCCAAGAGTTTAGATTAGGCTAAAGAACTCTCTTATTCTCTACCTAGTCTAACCATCTGTCAATATTAAGCTGTTTGATAGACTTTCCTTCTCTAACCTACTAACATGAAATTGAAAACATGATTAAACTAGGATTGAACAATCTGATTTTCCATGGGCTGTGGCATTGGGACAAGCTGCACACAGACATTATTTTTGTACAATAAAAAACTAAAAATCATGAGGGCTGTGATCTATCATTTGTTATGGATCCCTCTCTTTATCTTTGGTTCAGATTTATGCATTGAGAACCAAAAATATTTCCTAATCTAATCTACTGATAAGCCAAGCTTAAATGATTTGAAAAGTCTTCTTTCACTAACCTATCAGCAGAAATTTAAAACATTTTCAGTCATGATTAGGCTAGATAGCTGAACAAGACTTTATTTTCTTCAACAGTAGTAGCATTTAGGCTTGCACACTTTCATCAATACTATTTTTTGGGTATGGGGTTGTACATCTTCTTTTTCTGCCCTCTTTTTCTTCTTTCTTTGTTTTTGTTTTTCCATTTTGGATCAGCATTCTAAGACTAAAAAACTAGAAATATGCTCATAGTGCTGAGCTTATTTGCATTCCTATCTATCCTAATCCAACCCATACATGACATATATTCATTTGGTGAGCTCTCTTTTCCAATACAACCAATCAAGTAGATGATTCTAGGGGTGATTTTCATTCAGCTCTTTGAGTGTGCTGAAAAAAGAGAAAAGCCACTCACACCTCACTTGTTCTTGAATAGCAGTGCCTAAAATATTCTTTAAACCTTGCAAAAAACTGTTTCTAGTATAACACACTCCTCCTTTAGATGTCTCTAAGAAAGCAACAAAAGGATCTTGGAATAATACCTGACTTAGAGGATTTGAGAAAAAGACTTCATTCAGGAATACTCCTTTCACCGCTTGGCTATGCTTGGGATTCTTTTGAAAAAGAAACTCCACCTCTTCATCATGATCATCTATGCTGGAAGCTTCATCATATATTTCAAGGTTGTCCTCTAGCAAAGATGACGTGTTTTGATTTAGTAGGCTGAAATCTGTGTGAAGGTCATCATGTTGATCAGCAATATCACTCATTGGTAGGAAATCTTCTTGAGAAGGAAGTGCAACAACTTTCCAATGTTTGTCAATTTCTAAACCTTCATCTGCAATTTGAAATTCAATGGGACTTGGTGGCTGCAGATCTGGAGCTAAGGAGAGTTCTATGTCATAAATGATTTCCTCAACCATTTCAGGAGAAGGCTTCTCATTTACAACTTGCTCAAGAAGTTCATCATCCTCCCCAACCTCAACATCAAAACTGAAATACTGCTGATTTCCAATCACATGAAAGTTATTTCTGATGGGCTGAAATGAAGTAAAACAAAGAGTCAAAGATTCTTCATCTACTTCCAAATTTTCTAGACTTTCCTCATTAGTATCATAGCTGGCATGTGTTGGATGATTACTATTTTTATGATACTGAACTTCCTCCCACAAATCAACTGCTGATTGCTTTGCAAGATTAGCTTATGTTCGGATAACACAACCATCATCATACTGATCAAACTTTGGAAAATCATCAAAATAAGTAATGTCACCAATCAAAAATATTGGATTATCAAATTGTTTCTCTTTGAGTTTATCTACAAGTCTATTTTTCTGATTTGTGGTAGTTGGAATTAGCATGAGAATAAATAGAAATGGTCTGCTCACATGAAGGTTTAGAGGTTGGATGTGGGTTTAAAATCTGATTTATTTCCTCTTCAGTTAAAAGAGGAGGCATTTTCCTCTTTCTTTGGACAAAACCATGATTTTTATCTTCCCTTTGTGACTGATCACAAGGCTAAAGGTTTTCTTTCTCTTGTGAAGGTTGATTCTGAGGCTAAATGTCTTCTTGAGCCTCACCTAGAAGGGATGGAGAATTATCACTTGTGCCTTCAGAGACACACTGTGGATCTTCCTCTATTTCCTGATTGATTTCATCCTCAACCAACTCTTCTTGGCTGCCATGATAGATGTTTTGAGAATGAAATTCATGGAGTTCTTCTAATAAATCTTCAGGATGCCAATTCTCTAAGTCTTCATCAATTTTTACAAGGTATTGTATGAAACCTTCAGACGGATCACAACAATTTTTAGCTAATGATAAATATGGACAATTTTGTTTATAATGTTCATAAAACACCTTGTGGAAATATTTCAAAGAAAACAAACTACCAGGGTCTAGACCTTCATACCATTTCCTTGCCTTACCTTCTAATGTCCCCATGAACATTTTCATGAGGCAATCCTCATGCCATTGAACTTTTAACCTCCATACATGTATATGAAATTTGATGAGATGTAACATTGGGTCATCAAATTTTTCATCTTGAAACATAGGCAGGTTTGAAAACCAATCTATCTGAGGCATCTTGTGTGGAAATCCAGGGATATGATCTCTGTTCATTGGAGCATATCTCATTTTTATCCTTGGATCCATGTTTGTAAATCAGAAAGGGTCACTGCATATTTTCAATCAGTCTAGAGTTCTCTACCAATGGAGTTTTTAGGTCTATTGAGAGTTGTGGAGTCGCCAGGTCGAAGGTTTCAACTCTGCTGTCCACCATCAACAATACTAGGATTGATTAATGCATTCCTAGGGGAGTCTGTGAGAACTAGTGAGGTCAACAAGGCTTCTGAAGACCAGTGGAGTCACCAGGTGGATGATGTTTACTGTTTTAAGGATGTACTTGTTGTCCACCATCAACAACTAAATTCCAATCTAAGGATGTTTGTGGGTTTTCTGAGGTCTTAAGGAATACTTAGATTGTCACTGACTTCAGGGGTCCCACCGTAAATAGGAATAGAGATTGTAAATTATTTTATTAGTAAAATGCACAGTAAAATTTAAATTTTTTGCTATGCATGTATTAAATCTAATAGAAACTGTAAAAAAAATAATTATTATAGTATAATTTAACAATTTTACTTTACTATAGGGTTTTTGTGTGAATCACCAGATGTTTCAAATGGTGATTCTTTGAATAGTGTTGTTGTTCGAAAGTATTTTGCTGCTCCACAGTGATCTCATGTTCTCTTTCTCTAGGTATGTCTCTCGTGAAAATCCCTCTGTTAATTTTTTGCAAAAATAATGAAATAATGAATAGCTTTTACTATTTAAAGAACTTTTTTATGAAATTAGATTTCTGAAAATAATTTTCCGCTCGCTTTTCAATTTACTGTTTTTTTTTTTCACTTCAAAAAAATAAAGTTGTGCTTTTTTTCCCCGATATTTGGTGTGTTTGTTAATTAAAAGCACCGGTGCATCCGGTAATAAAACCACATCGGCATGGTTAATAGTACATTAGCACTGATAACAATAAATCATTTTTTAAGGCACCGAAATTACTTTTAGGTATGTACACCAAAATTTATTGTTGATTTTGCTCAAACTTAGAGAAAAAATATCATCATTATATGAAATGGACAATTCTTCAAAAGCCAATTCATTCCATACTATTTCTCAAATTCCATTGCGAAGTTCTCCCTATCCATCTCCAAACGTAATTACTTCAGATTTTATTTATATTTTCATTATCTAATTGAATTTATTTTTTTATCCATGTCAATCAACTGAATAAAATTAATGTATTCAATTTTTCAGGTTCATGCAGATTCTGAATCGAGTTCAGATGCACAAAATATTCAAATAGTTCCAAAACATCGGAAGCTCTTATCACGAGCAGCATACCGCAAGGTGCGGTTGGTAGATGAAAATTGGCAACCGCTTCACCCTGCCAATTCTAACATGCCATCTTCTAGCCACAATCCTCAGACAATGATGGTAATAATAATTGTTTGGTATAATGTAATTATTTCAACGTAAAACCAATTAATCATGCATTAACGTGCTTAATAATTGATATCATCAATTTTGTACTAATCATGTTCAAATATATTTTTTGAAATTATTAGGATTCTAGTGATGATGAACAACCTACCTACCATCTTTCGTTGCACCCCATGACAATGTCAAATCAAGAGAAGGTTGAATTAAGAGAAAAAATCGAAGAGGTACGATACTAAGAATGGTTGAATCAACCACCTATTCAATTCCCACTACGTCCACATTCACCAATTAGGAATGAATACATCAATAGTAGTTCTTCACAAGCAGGAAATGGAGGCAATCAAATGTAGGTTGGTATGGATGATTACTTAAGGGATAGGACTACCATGGAGACAATGTTGTTAGATGCATTCCAGAATGATGATCAGCTAGGGGATGATGCTCATATCGCTGATACCTTTTTCGAAAGCCTTAAATTTGCTTCCCGCACCCTTGTCTTTGGACCTGGCAATCAGTCAAAGTCTAGCTAGTTGGGGACAATAATGTTACTATACAACTTGAAAGAAAATTTTGGCTTGTTGAATGCATGTTTCTCAGAAATTTTGAGGTAATTGACCATCAATTCCCTTATATTTTGAGAAATCTTGTCACACAATCAACATTACAAATGGTCAATTTTATGAACATTAATAATTATTGGCATTAATGTACATTTAATATTGTCCATGACCAGCTACAAGTTATTCAAATATAAGGTTCTTCCGAGTGATAATTTCTTGCCCGGTAACTACGAAGAGGCAGATAAATTATTGAAAATGTTGGGTGTTGAGTACATATCATATCATGCATGTCCAAATGATTGTATTCTATATAGAGGAGAATTTGTAGACAAAGAGATATGTCTGAAATGTGGGAATGAAAGGTAGGATAAATAAAAAAAGAAGGGTAAATCATGTGGTCCTCATTTTAAGATATTGAGGCACATGCCTATAATCCCAAGGATTTAAAGGCTATTTTGTTGCCAAGAATTAGCTATGTTGCAGGGATGGCATGCCTCACATAGAAGTGATTTGGGAGTTATGTCAGTCCCAACAGATTCAATAGCCATGAAACATATAGAGAATACATGGCCCGAAAAATTCAAGGATGAAGTACGAAGTCTACGACTCAACATATCCATGGATAGAATCAACCCATATTGCCTTGAGAACACCAACTATTATGTTTGGCCTGTAGTAGTGATCAATAACAACATCCCCCCATGGTTGTACATGAAAAATGAACACCTTATGTTCGCTCTCATAATCCCTGGTAGAAGACAAGTGAATAATATGGATGTCTACTTACAACCACTGGTAGATGAATTGAAGGAATTATGGGATGGGATAAATGTATATGATTTATCAAGACCCATCACAACAGAGAGGAGTTTTACATTGTATGGCATATGTGCTTACACGAAACATGATTATCCAGGCTTAGGAGTTTGCTCTGGTAAATTGCATTTTTATTGATTTTTTTATATACGTAAAATATCCTTTTGCATATTAATTATTTAATTCGTTGTAATTTTTCTAATCTTCATGATATTATTTAACGTTCCATGCATATTGTATACAATAATTTTGCAGGTCTTGTAACAAAAGGGTATTATGGGTGTAAATATTGTCAGACCTTCTCTAAAATCTAGATGGCCCAACGACCTATGAAATCCAATGTATAATTGCTCTAGGGTATTCCTCCCAGAAGAACACCCTTACAGAAGAGCACCATCCTCTTTCAATGGTAAACGAGAGATAACCCAAAGGCTTGTAATAACGACATCAGTTGAATGTCTTAGAGCACATGAGAGAGAGAAGGAGAAGGAGTTCATAGAAATGTTTGATTCAAATGGGGAGCCTATGTGCATTGATCCAGAATTCTTTGACACCTATGTTGAGAAATTTTCCATTGGGATGAAAAGGAAATCTATCTTTTATGACCTCCCCTATTGGGAACATCTTAATATTACCAACTTATTAGATCCCATGCATATATTTAAAAATGTTTCATCTTCTT